>VMDO01002921.1:0-68555 GCA_007922755.1 Pedetes capensis | reverse complement strand
GATGAGGAGTCAGCGATGGGTAACAGACACAGCAGCTTGGAGGCAGTATGAATCTGTTCCGTTTATTTCTCAGATAGCCCAGCCTTTTATACAGAACTACAATTCACTAAATCTTATGAAAGGTCAGAAAAAAGACAAGGAAATTGGTAGCATTGATGGATTGCATCAAGGTTTTGTCAACAATCACTTGATTAAATTATCCCATGAGTGTTAGGTAGTGATCAAAGTAGGAGATGAAGTTAGAGACAAATTGTGTCTACTTCAAAGAGATAAACCAAGATGACCCGAGCACCTACACATCCTGTGTCTACATCAATTAACTACCCTAACTTTATGCAGGAATTAGGGGCAGCTAACTGTTACCTGTGTGTCACCCCACTGAGTCCATTTGTTATGACAAATGGGTGCTTTATCTTATCAGAATGATTTGTTTACTGAAGGGCTGGTGGTACAAAGGTTTTTGTTTGTGTTAACTCAAGGAGTTTACGCTGTTGGAAGTCATTCAAGAATTTCCCTTTGTAAGCCTGCTAGGGAGGTTTGTTAACTCCCAATCTGAATCAGCACTGCTCACAGATCCAGATTATATATTTATATAAGAAAAGATGAGGCTCCAAGTCCCTTTCCATGAAGAAACCTTCTTTTTAGAGGTACTTTTCCCCTTTTGGTAGACTTTCCCTCCGATGCCTTTTTAAAGGTATTCTTGCTCATGAGGGGACTCTGTCTACCCATCATGAGTGGACCTGAAAGTGGCAAGCTGCAAGTGGACACAGAGCCACTCAGGCCGTGGCATTGAGCCAGGACTCGGACAACCTGAGCTGGACACGGGGCAGTCAGGCAGAGGGTGACTCCTCCCGGGGCCTGGTCTTTCCTGGATGTTTCCTTCTGCCTGCCAGTCCATTTCTCTGTCCCTTAACAGTGTCCCCTGACTACCACTGGCTCTGCCTTGGCATCATGGCAGGCAGGGAAGGCAGGGTAGAGAACCTCAGTTCACATCATGGCTGATCAGGAAACAGACAGTGAGACAAGAAGCAGACAGGGATAATAGACCCCCAGGACCTAACCCCAATGACCTACTTTCTCCAGGTAGGCCCCACCTCCTAAAGTTTCCACAACCTCCCAAAATAATGCCACCATCTGGGATCCAAGTATTCAAAACATGAGCTCATGGGGGACACGTCGTGTTCAATCCTCAAAAGCGCTCTTGCCCAAGAGTCTCCTGTGGTTGCAGTCAGGTAGCAGCTGGACCTAGGGCTGGGTCATCTAAAGTCACCTTTCTCCAGTCTGGTGTTCCAGCTGGCAGGGCTGCAAGAGCTGGCAATTTGCCAGGTGTCCCTCTCACTCTAGCGGGGGCTTCCTTGTAGCTTGATGGTCTCCAGGTAGGCTCTGTATGTGGCGACCACTGGGCAAGCACTCCAAGAGACTGGGTCAGAGCTGCAAGGCTTCTGATCATCTAGCCCTGAGATTTGCACAGTGACTCTGCCACCACATCTTATTAGTGACACAGCAGCATCCCACACTCAGTCCATAGAGAGGACCACCAGGAGGTGAGGTCTGGATCCCTGGGAGTGCAGGGGAACTTTGGAGACTGGCCACCAGGGTGCCCCCTCTTCCTCACTCAGCCCTAAGAAGAAGCCCTCCTCATCCCTCAAGCCCAAGGGAGAACCAGATAGCCTTGTCCTTGCCAGGAATGAATATGTGACTCCATTTGGGCCAGTGAGAGGGGAGATGGCTACCACAGGGTGGGACTATTGAGAAATGTCTTCACATTTCTAAGATAGAGCCCTGTCTGCAGCCATAGCACCCTGGTGTCCGATCCCACCTGATCTCAGAAACTAAGCAAGGTTTCCCTGGTTAGTCTTTGGATAGGAGATCACCTGGGAATACCAGGTGCTGCAGGCTAGGGAGAAGGACCTGGCAGCCCACTCCAGAAGCGATTCATGATCAGAAGCTGCAGCAGACCAGCTTCAGTCTAAAATCCAGGGATTCCCAAAGGCAGATGAGGAGTTGGCCATGGGTAACAGACACAGCAGCTCAGAGGCAGTGTGACCTTGTTCCATTTATCTCCAGATAGCCCACCCTTTTTATACAGAATTACAACTCACTAAATCTTATGAAAGGTCAGAAAAAAGACAAGGAAGTTGGTGGCAGTGATGGATTACATCAAGGTTTTGTCAACAATCATTTGAATAAATTATCACGGGTGTTAGATAGTGATCAAAGTAAAAGATGAACTCAGAGACAAATTGTGTTTACCTCAAAGAGATAAACCAAGACAACCTGAGCATCTACACATCCCGTGTCTACATCAATTAACTATCCTAACTTTATGCAGGAATTAGGGGCAGTTAACTGTTACCTGTGTGTCACCCCACTGAGTCCATTTGTTATGACAAATGGGTGCTTTATCTTATCAGAATGATTTGTTTACTGTAGAGCTGTTCATACAAAGGCTTTTGTTTGTGTTGACTTAAGGAGTTTAAGCTGTTGGAAGTCATTCAGGAATTTCCCTAAGAAAGCCTGCTAGGGTTTGTCAATTCCCAATCTGAATTAGCACTGCTCATAGAGCCAGAAGATTATATATGATCAATTAAAATTTAAGAAATAGAAAAGATGAGGCTCCAAGTCCTTTCCATGAAGAGACCTTCTTTTTGAAGGTACTATTCCCTTTTCAGAAGACTTTCCCTCCGAGGCTAGGAGTACTCTTCCCCTTTCAGTGGATTTTCCCTCCAATGCCTTTATTAAAGATACTCTTCTTCATGTGGGGACTCTGTCTACCCATCATGAGTGGATCTGGACCCAGCAAGAAGTCCTATGAACAGTAGAGAAGCATGGACAATAGTGCCAGGCACCGCAGTGTCAGGGAGTGTTTTGTCTGCTGTACATAGGGTTGCTATGAGTTGGACCTGACTTGACAGCACCTAACAACAAGATAGGGCTCATAGCCTCAGGTCACGTTCTGATTTGCATGGGATACAGTAATTTGATGACTGCCCAAGCATGATACCATCAATAAGAAGGGCATAATAGAGAGATGGGATAAGCCAGAGTCCTCCATGGCCTGGTGTAGTCCATCCACTGTACTCACAACCAACCGGAAGCCCCACTACCTTAGGACATTGTTATATTAAATAATAAATATCTTGAAGATTAATCAGGATGCTGGTACATTTTCCGTGCAGGGTAAGATAGCAAATATTTTAGGTTCTACAAGCTGAAAGGCATAATCCATCAATACTTTGCCCCAGAGACTAGAAGTCTTTTTATATTTTACATTTAAAAATGCTAAAATTCTCTTTAGCTTGAGAGCTATACGAAAAGTTGTGGCTGTCTGGATTTAGCCTGGGGGCCATATTTTGCGAAGTCCTGGTTTAAATTATAAATTGAGGTTTCTGTTGCTTGCCGCAGAAACCATGCTAACTTCAAGGAATAAATCTGCTGATGCAAGAATACTGACTTAAGGCTGCTTTCTCTCCTACTTTCCACCGTGAATTAGTCTATTGATGCTCAGGTTGACAAACTTGCAGACTGTATTTTACTGTAACTCTTGTTTGCAGCAGGGGGTGAACTGTTTTCCTTTTCTCCCTGGCTTCTTTTCCTGAAGCTGGTAACCTGTAAAGTTGAAGTGATAGGCATGGGGTGGGAGCTGGGCTTTCCTAATAGAACTCAAGTCTTACAAGGAGAAAGATATTTTCTGCGTAGTGCTGGAGATCAAACCCAGGGCTTCACACATGCTAGGCCCTAGCCACATGCTATACCATTAAGCCACACTCCAGCCCTGGAGAAAGATTCTCATAGCTTACCAAGGCATAAGAAGGTCACTTGTTGTTGTTGTTGTTGTTAGGTGCCGTCGAGTCGGTATCTGACTCATAGCCACCCTCATGGGGTTTTCAATGGCTGTTTCGGGATTGCCTTGGGAGTGGATTGCCAGACCCTTCACCCAAGAAGGTCACTAGCAAGAATCAAAGAGCTGGTTGTCTTTGAAACACTTCCCCACTACCCACTTCTTGTCCAGACCTTACTTCCCATACACACACCCCTAAAGGAGGAATTGGATGGAACAGAAAATGGTTAACAATCTTAACCTTCATGAGGTAGGATCATTTGCACACCAAGGAGATGAGGCCTTCAGGGAAGAGAGGTCATGAGACCTAAAGAAAATGGAGGGGCTGTATGTGGTGGTGCATGCTTATAATCCCTGCACACATGAGGCTGAGGCAGGAGGATTGAGAGTTTGAGGCCAGCCTGGGCTACAAAGGGAATTCAAGGCCAGCCTGGGCTACATAATGAACTCTGCCTCAAAATAACAACAAAGATGGAAGCTCGGGGGCACCAGCCCTGGTGGGTTGCTTGCTCGTACTGAGGAGCTGCTGGAGGCAACGTTTATTCACCATGAGGGTGGGAGAATTGAGGAACAGAAAACTGTGCCACAAGGAAAGTAGAAAAGGAAGGAGCGATTTACAGAGGGAAGCAGAGGCCAAGGGCTGAACACGCTGACAGACCTGCACCCGGGCTGCGGAGATTCCTGGGGTCCCATCACATCACTGCTATGAATCTGTGCAGCTCCCTGAATCCAAACAGTAATCACCCTTTTCCCTTAAGGTACCACATACGACACTTCTTTTGCTTGTAATCAAAAGGATTCTAATGTGCTACACTATCTCAACCTCCAGACCAACAGCCTGACACACGGTCAGTGGCATGGTGAAGTAGGTGGGTGCTGACACCAGTGTCCCTTAACCATATCCCAGCTCTGCCACTTACCAAGTGACAGCAGATAGTTTCTTGGCCTTGATATGCCTGTTTCCTCATCTGTACAAAGGAAGTATTATCGTATCTAGAATCATTGTGTTGTGAGAATTAAATAAGTTGACCCATTAGCACTCAGTGTTTGGCGTGTAAAAACCACCCAATAAATATTATTTTTCATAGTGGGAGAAGGCAATAGTGCTTGGAACAAGTTATCTCCTTAAAGGTTTTTTTTTTTTTTTTTTTTTCCAGTACTGGGGGTTGAATCCAGGGCCTTGCGCTTGCATGCTTTGCAAGTGCTGGACCACTGAGCTGTACCCCCCAGTCCAATTTTTTTTTCTTTTCTTTTCTTTTTCCTTTTTTTTTTTACTTTTTGAGACAGGGTCTCAGTAAATTATGCAGACTGCCTCTGGTCTCGAACTTGGGATCCTCCTGCTTCTGCCTCCTGAGATGCTGGGATTACAGGTGTATACCACCAGGCCCAGCTCGTACCTCCTTAAAGATTAAAGAAACAGAGAGGCACTTCTTCCCCACCACACACACACCTGGGATTATATTCTAAACTTCTTAGAAAGTGCCATGTAGTATGTTCTCAATCATATATGGGAGCTGAATCATACTTAAAGAAAAAAATCCTATACACAAATTGATACATAAAAAAATGTACAACTAAACTTAGCATCGAAGGGACAATATAAAGAGCATAAAGGAGGGAGGGAACTAGCGGAGGGAAGCTAAGATTGGAGAAGATGGGATGGGGAGGAGGGTCAATATGGATGGATGAATGGGAAGAGGATGATGTCAATGTCAACAGCACAACTTCATGAGTGTATTGGTAAAAAGGGGGACTATAACCCAAATAAGCATTTGAGGTTTACTACATATTAGCCATAAGGCTCCACAAACTTTGTGGGTTGATGAAAGTGTTGCCAGAAGTGATGTAAAGGATGCATAATGGAAAAAGCCAGTGCTATATTACTCTGTACCCCATCATCATTTACTAATAAAGCAAAAAAAAAAAAAAAAAAAAAAAAAAAAAAAAAAAAAAAAAAAAAAAAAAAAAAAAAAAAAAAAAAAAAAAAAAAGAAAGAAAGAAAGAAAGAAAGTGCCACATAAAATCCTCAGGCCAACATTCTGTACACTGGGCAGACAATTTATATAGGAAATAGTAAGGATCCCCTTGAAGAGAGCTGTGATAAAATCAGAGGATGGTGAACTGAGAATAACCCACAAGGCTTAAGTGAAGGCTAATTAGTTTTTATTGTATTTTCCCTCTATGTGCAGGGGGAGGCTGAGGCCAAGATGCATCAGCCTCTTATGGCTGATGAGGGCAGGTTTTTATAGATAGTCAGGGGGAGAGGGGCTGGGATTTAGCTCAGTTGGTAGAGCGCTGCTCTGCAGTCTCTGAGGTCCCGAGTTCGATTCCCAGCACTGCAAAATGGGAGAAGGACATGGCAACCCACTCCCAAGGCAATCCCAAAACAGTCAGCCATTGAAAACCCTATGAGGGGCACTATGAGTCGGACTCAACTGGATGGCACCTAACAACAACAACAAGAGGGGAAGAGGGCAGGATTGGAGAGCCGTTACTACCCGTTGCACTGTAAGGTGTTTTGCAAGAGTGAAGGAGGGGATCTCAGGCATGCTTGGTGGGCTTTGTTGATTTTGTTTTCCCACAGGTGGGGGCTGAGTTGCCAGAAGGGGTCATCTACGGGGCAGAGGCTGTGCCTACCTACAGAAAGGAGAACCCAATAGCAAATGTGTTAACCCTTGACAAAGTATGTTAGGCCTGAATTTATTTATGTAGGAGCTCTTGTTCCAAAACCTAACAAGCTGCAGTTCATCAAAATGCTATAATTACAGTATGATTACCATCACCTCAGTCATTTTTAAAATCTAAATTCTGAGTGTAAACACATATAAGGAAGCCAGGAATGGTGGAGTATGCCTGTAATCCCAGCACTTGGGAGGTTGAGGTATGAAGACTGAGAGTTCAAGGCCAGCCTGAGCTGCAGAGTGAGATCCTGTCTCTGGGGAAAAAAACAAACAAAACAAAACAAAAGATATGAAGTGGATTACACAACCTGCAGGTGGTTTACTCTATGTGCATAGAGACTTTTCTCTTTTTAAACTTTTTGTTTTTGTTTTGAGACAACCTGGGCTACATATTATGTAGCCCAGATTGGCCTCAAACTTGTGATCTTCCTGACTCAGCCTTCTGAGTGCTGGGATTATAGGTGTGTGCCACCACTGATGGGCCACAGAGATGCTTCATAATGAAAAGTTCCCACATTATGCATACATATGCAAAAGCAATAGCACTAAAGGGAACAAATTGGGCTGGGATTTAGCTCAGTTGGTGGCGCGCTGCTCTGCAGTCTCTGAGGTCCTGAATTTGATTCCCAGCACTGCAAAATGGGAGAAGGATGTGGCAACCCACTCCCACGGCAATCCCGAAACAGTCAGCCATTGAAAACCCTATGAGGGTCGCTATGAGTCTGACTCGACTTGATGGCACCTAACAACAACAACAAAGAGAACAAAGCAAAACCAGGGAGTAAAAAAGTCAGTGATACATGCCTGTTCGGGGGTACCATTCCTGTCATATAAAATGTGACATTCAGAGGGATCATCAGTGTGTCTGAAATCCTTCGGAGACTGGTTTCTTGACTATTCTTCCCTTTGTGCTACCAGCTACTGGGGTTAACCTGTAGACACTTAACACGGTAAGGCAGTTAACTGTTGATTTCCGTTTTTAATGATATGCTTTTGGAAAGAACTGAAAAGGAGTGGAAGTAAAGATTAAGAATGAACAAAACAGGAAATGATACATTAAAAAAAAGAAGAAAAGCAACAGGGACAAAAAGATAACGGAAGAGAATTGAAGTCCCTTGGTACTTCCTTTCTTTGAGCTTTGTATTCTTTACCTCCTCCAAATATAATTCATGTTCAGACCTCCTCTAGACAGCGAGGCCCTCTGGGCCAAGATCTAAGCTTAAGATGCCTTTGTCTCCCTCCAGAGCTTCATTCCTATGCCTAACCCACACTGGGACTCAGTTGTTTCACTTGCTGATTGAAAGACAAAAGAAATCAGGAAGACCAAAAGGGCAAGACAAAAATAAATAGGAGCATCACCTGATATTGAACCCAGAATTCCTCCAAGTTGGAGCATAGCTAGAAGATCTCACAGATGAGATGTGAGGCATTGATGCTTAAAGGGAGATGCTGTCATGGAAATGCTGTCATGCTAAAGTTCGTGGTGCTTTGTTTCAGTGAAATTAGACCTTCCACAAAGAAAGTTCTCTGTTAAGTGAATGCATCTTCCACTCCTCTTATGAGCAAAGGGATGCGATTAACATATTGATACAAGAATCTTGGGGCATTTTACATTTATCTTCCATTCATTATGCGGAGTCCAAGATCAATTTCACAGATGCTGCTTCCCAGTAAAGCATTCTTAATCCTGCGGACACTCATTAGTTACCAGAACAGATAAAAACTCATCAGATCCATTATCTGCCACCAGAATATTCAGATGACCTTATTTCCTATTACTGCCTCCTATGACTCATCCCTTGTCTAGCCATTCCCCTCAGTACCGGTGAACACATCTGAGGCCTCCCCATCACTGCCTTTGTAG
The DNA here is from genome assembly GCA_007922755.1 of Pedetes capensis. NCBI lineage: Eukaryota > Metazoa > Chordata > Mammalia > Rodentia > Pedetidae > Pedetes > Pedetes capensis. Next base: position 60,169 of record VMDO01002921.1, on the reverse strand, counting down.
TTACCAGGAAGCCTTCCCTATTGGCTAATTTGCTAATGAAGTATATATCATCTACCATCATTCTCTATCGAGGCCTGGTGGAGCATGTTTGTAATCCCAGCACTTGGGAGGGTCAGGCAGTAGGATCTTGAGTTTGAGGTCAGCCTGGGTTCAGTAGTGAGACCCTGTCTCAAAAAACCAAAATAAAATAACCATCTGTTTTATAGGTTCTAGTCAAGCTAAACTTCAATGTTAGCTGGACCAGTGATGGATGAAGGAGTGGTTAAAGGCTCAGATGCTAAAATCAAATTGTATTTGAACCAAAAGCTTGCCATGAACTAGCCAGGCATCTTCAGGTAAGTTACTGAACTTCTCTGTGAATCAGATCCCTCATCTATAAATGAAGATGCAGATGCTAACTATACCTAACATTGAAGAGTAAAAATTTGTAACATGTCACCAGGCATGGTGGCTCACGCCTATAATCCCAGCAGCTCGGGAGTGGGAGGCAGGAGGATCGCAAGTTCAAGACCAGAGGCAGTCTGCATAATTTAGCAAGACCCTGTCTCAAAAAGTAAAAAAAAAAAAAAAAAAAAAAAAAAAAAAAAAAAAAAAGCGGGGTGGGGGCCTGGGGGTGCAGCTCAGTGGCCCAGCACTTGCAGAGCATGCAAGCGCAAGGCCCTGGGTTCAACCCCCAGTACAACAACAACAACAACAACAACAAATTATAGCATGTGAAATACTCAGAAGACCACATGGCTGGCTCAGGGCCTCTGACACTCTGCTTAGTTATCTCCCACAGAGATTAGCACCTGTCAAATAAATGGTTTATGGATACACACAAGTCCATTTCTGAAACTTTTTCTCACATATACCTAATGTTACTGCCTGCAGCTGTAGCCCTGTGGCATCCGATCCCGTCAGATCTTGGAAGCTAAGCAGGGTCAGGCCTGGTTAGTACCTGGATGGGAGACCGCCTGGGAACACCAGAAGCTGTAGGCTTGGGAGAAGGACCTGGCAACCCCTTCCCAAAAATCAATCTGCCATTGAAAACCCTATGAACAGCAAAGAAGCACTGACAATAGTGTTTCCCCTGTTGTACAGAGGGTCGCTATGAGTTGGATACCGACTTGACGGCACCTAACAACAACAACAACATACGTCTACTAATTAGAAAACGTATCAAAGATACATGCATTAACAAAAACACCAATGCCACTGGCCAGAGATAAACTATTAGCATTTTCACATTCAAGCCTCCAGTGGCAATAGTGAAGTATTCCACAGAGAAGATACTAAATGACACAGGAAACATCAAAAGAAGATGGAAGGAACACATAGAGTCATTATACCAAAAAGAATTGGTAGATGACCAACCACTTCAAGAGGCTGCATATGATCAAGAGCCAATGGTACTGAAGGTCGAAGTGGAGGCTGACTTGAAGGAATTGGCAAAACACAAGTCTCCAGGAGTTGATGGAATACCGATAGAGATGTTTCAACAAACAGATGCAGCACTGGAGGTGCTTACTTGTTTAGCCAAGAGATTTGGAAAATAGCTACCTGACCAACTGACTGGAAGAGATCCATGTTTGTGCCTATTCCCAAGAAAGGGGATCCAACTGAATGCAGAAATTATCAAATATCATTAATAGCACATGCAAGAAAAATTTTGCTAAAGATCATTCAAAAGTGACTGCAGCAGTATATAGATAGGGAACTGCCAAAAAATCAAGCCAGATTGAGAAGAAGGCATGGAACCAGGGACATCATTGCTGATGTCAGGTGGATGATAGTTGAAAGCAGAGAATACTAGAAAGATGTCTACCTATGTTTTACTGACTATTTAAAGGCATTTGACTGGGCAGATCATAATAAATTATGGATAACATTGTGAAGAACGGGAACACAAGCACACTTAATTGTACTCATGAGGAATCTGTACATGGACCAGGAGGCAGTCATTGGACAGAACAAGGAAACACTGCCTAGTTTAAAGTCAAGAAAGGTGTGCATCAGGGCTGTATCCTTTCACCATACCTCTTCAATCCCTATGCAGAGCAAATAATCCAAAAAGCTGGGCTTTATGAAAAAGAACGCAGCATCAGGATTGGAGGAAGACTCATTAACAACCTGTGTTATGCAGATGACACAATTCTGCTTGCTGAAAGTGAAGAGGATTTGAGCATTTACTAATGAAGATCAAAGAACACAGCCTTCAGTATGGATTGTGCATCAACATCAACAAAACAAAAATCCTTACAACTGGGTCGGTATGCAACTTCACAATAAATGGAGAAAAGACTGAGGTTGTCCAAGATTTTGCTTTACTTGGTTCTACAATCAACACCCGTGGGAGCAGCAGTCAAGAAATCAAAAGACATATTGCATTGGGAAGAGCTGTTGCAAATGACCTCTTTAAAGTGATGAAAAGTAAAGATGTCACATTGAAGATGAAGGGGCGCCTGACTCATGCCATGGTATTACTTGCATCTTATGGTTGTTAAAGCTGGATATTGAATAAGGAAGACAGGAGAATTGATGCTTTTGAGTTATGGTGTTGGAGATGAATATTGAATATACCATGGACTGCCAAAACAACCAACAGATCTGTCCTAGAAAAAGTGCAACCAGAGTGCTCCTTGGAAGCAAGGATGGCTAGACTGTGTCTTATGTATTTTGGACATGTTGTCAGGAGGGGCCAATCCCTGGAGAAGGACATCATGTTTGGGAGAATGGCAAGACAACAAAAAAAAGGAAGACCCTCAACTAAATGGATTGACACAGTGTCTGCAACAATGGGCTTTAAACATAAAAATGATTGTGTGTGGCACAGAATCAGGGAGTGTTTTGTTCTGTAGTACACAGGGTTGCTATCAGAGCTGACTCAACGACCCCTAACAACAAAAATAATGATACAAATACCGTGAAATTTTAAACGTGATAAATAGGTAAGGGAGAGGTATGCGTGTAAGAGGGATATCTGACTGTGTTGTAACGAAGTCACTCTTGAGCTGACAATTAACTTATAGGAATTAACACAGAAAAGTCAAAAGGGAAGAGTGCGCCCAGTTGTTGTTGTTGTTGTTGTTAGGTGCCTTCGAGTCGGTATCCAACTCATAGCGACCCTCTTAGGGTTTTCAATGGCTGACTGTTTCGGGATTGCCTTGGGAGTGGACTGCCAGGTCCTTCTCCCATAGGAATTAACACAGAAAAGTCAAAAGGGAAGAGTGCGCCCAGTACGCACAGTAAATCCAAAGGCCCTCAGAAGAGCCGAGCATGGCGGGTGGAAGGAAGAGGGTTCATCACAACTCTCTTACTTGGCTATCGTTAGGTGTCATCAAGTCAGCGTCCGACTCATAGCGACCCTACGCACAACAGGTGAAACACTATTGTCAGTGCTTCTCTGCTGTTCATAGGGTTTTCAATGGCGGATTGATTTTTGGGAGTGGGTTGCCAGATCCTTCTCCAAAGCCTACAGCACCTGGTGTTCCCAGGCGGTCTCCCATCCAAGTACTAACCAGGCCTGACCCTGTTTAGCTTCTGAGATCCGATGAGATCGGACCCCACAGTGCTATGGCCGCAGGCTTCGGTATCATTGTTGTTGTTGTTAGGCGCCGTCGAGTCGGTTTCTGACTCATAGCCACCCTCATAGGGTTTTCAATGGCTGACTGCCTCAGGATTGCCTTGGGAGTGGATTGCCAGGTCCTTCTCCCATTTGTGCGGTGCCGGGAACTGAACTCGGGACCTCAGAGACTGCAGCGCAGCGCTCTACCAACTGAGCTAAATCCCAGCCCCATTTCGGTATCATTACTGTCCCCATTTTATAGATCAGAAAAAAACTGAGGTATAGGGAGGTTGTCACTCAACCACAATCACTGGAGTACTGCGCAGCAAGAGGCCTCCACTCCTGTTTTTAAGCTGAAAAGATGAAGAAAAAGGAGGGTAACTACGAAACAAATACACCAAGAAGGTAAATGCAGCAACAGAAACGTAAGCGCACAGGCAGAAGCGGCTCCTTTCACGCCAGATATGGTCCTCAACCGCTGCCAGGACGCCTCCCAGCGGCCGCCTGTCGGCCGCGACGCTTCCGGCCTCCGAATGGCGTCACTAGAAAGCGTCTTGAGATGGCACTGGCCGCGTGCGGGCGGGCGGCGTAGGACGTTGCGTAAGGAGGCGGGCCTTCCGGTTTTCTCCAAAGTCATTTCCGGTGGGAGCCGGAAGAGCGTCCTGGATGGCCTCCCCGGCGGCCTGTGCGTGGAGGTGATCTCCGGGACTGCCGCTTTTCCCGCTCCCGCAGCGCGCCTCATGCCGCAGGCTGCGGCCCCCAGCTTCCGCTTGGGTTGGCGGCGCTGAGGCGCCAGGGCAGCGTTGGACATGTCGTCGGGCCTCCGCGCCGCTGACTTCCCTCGCTGGAAGCGCCACATCGCCGAGGAGCTGAGGCGCCGGGACCGGCTGCAGAGGCAGGCGTTCGAGGAGATCATCCTGCAGTGTGAGCAGGGCCCGTGCGGGGCGGGAGCGGGGTGCGCGGTCGGGCCCGGTGCCACGCGCAGGTGCCCGGGTGCCACGCGCAGCGCCGGAGGGAGTCGGAGGCCGAGCCCCCGGCGCCGCCCGCGCGCATGGCGGCCGCCCGGCTGGGACCCTGCGGCTCAGATGCCGCGTGTCTTCTTAGCTCTGTTTGTCCTTTCACTTGATCCTTGGGCGTGATGGTGCAGGGCTCCCCTGCTAAATTGTGCGTTCTTTAGGCAGACGTCATTTGTCTCTGTAAATCTCAACAGCTCACTGGATGCTTGTGCATTTCCAGAGGCTCCAGGAGCATCTCGTGTGTGCGATCGCGTTGACTTTAAGCATTTGGGGAATTAGCATCGTTTTTTGAGTGGTGTTGAACGTGTGGCTTTTGAATTCTCAGACCCCTCGTCTTTACGCCACCTCCGTGTTCTTTGACGATCACACATTGAGTCAACATACCTTAGTAGGAACATAGTGTTTCCTCTTATTGAATCCCTTCAGTGAGAAGTGGTCTTTTTTCCTCCACCACCCCTTCAACTTAAGGGTACAAATGTAGTTTTTGAGCCTTAAGAACATGCTAATGAGCATTTCTTTTTCCCACCTCCCCAGTTTTACCAAAACTTATATGACACATTGAGGGGAAAAACTGGCCACTTTGGAAGGTACAGTCTGCCTCCTTTCCATCTCGGGAGGTACAGTCTGCCTCCTTAGGGAAACATGACAAAGCCTCCCAGCTTATGTTGATGATGGGATTCACAGTAATGGTTGGCGTTTACTAAGTTCTGACTGTGCTGTATTGTTGTTGTTGTTGTTGTTGTTAGGTGCCGTCAAGTCGGTATCCGACTCATAGCGACCCTCATAGGGTTTTCAATGGCTGTTTTCGGGATTGCTTTGGGAGTGGATTGCCAGGACCTTCTCCCATTTTTGTGGTGCTGGGAATTGAACTCGGGACCTCAGAGACTGCAGCGCAGTGCTGTATTAGTGGTGCCCAAATTTAGCTGCACCTTAGAATCACTTGGGGATCTTAAAAAATAAATAAAGACGGACCCATATCTCAGACCCACTTGAGTAGAGGGTCCCTGAGGAAGAGAATACCTCAGGCTAAAAGGAGCAGATTGCGTTTCCCCCCACCCCCATCCAGACTAAATGGAAGTAGAACAAAATATCAGTATTTTTTGATGGATCCCAAATGGTTTTAAGGTGCACACAAGTTTGAGTACTGTGGTAAATAATTGGCATGTGTTATTTGATTTCATCTCCAAAATTCTATTAAATAAGTCTACTATTACCCTTTTTACCTGTGAGGAAACTGAGGCCAACAGAGATTACATAATTTATTTGGCGTTGCACTGTAGATTAACTGTGGGATTGAGAGCCACACTTAGGTTTATGGCACTTAACTTTTGCATTTGTTTTTCTTGCTGGATCTCCCAAGGAATGGCCCTTCTTTGCTTTCACTGCACCTATCCTCTTTACGGGGCTGGGATTTAGCTCAGTTGGTAGATCGCTGCTCCAGTCTCTGAGGTCCTGAGTTCGATTCCCAGCACCACAAAAACTGGAGAAGGATGTGGCAACTTACTCCCAAGGAAATCCTGAAACAGCCATTGAAAACCCTATAAGGGTCGCTATGAGTCGGACACGACTCAACGGCGCCTAACAACAACAATAATCCTCTTTTCAGAGGGGATACTGTATTACTATATAGTGTTAATTCCATATACTCTCACAGGCCCTAGGAGACCAATACTGTTTCAATGCCCCTCTTACTCAAAACATAATTCCCTCATAAGTTATATAAATTCAGGTCTCAGCGCTTATTCTTTAAAAGATAACACACTTTGGAAATCGAATTGGATCGAAGGCCTGGCTTGTCTTAACTTTTTCATTTAACTTTTATGAGTCGGGTTTGTTGCATCTATAAAATGAGAATGAAGCTTACTCTGCCTGCTTCATTAAAAACAGTGCTGTGTATCCAAGTGCTTTGAAAGCTGCCTGTGTAATGGTGATGAATGTACAGTGCTTGTAATCTCATAGACATAAATTGAATTTTTTTGCACTTCAAAAATGAGCATCATGGTTGGGCTGGAGGATATACAACATTAAAATAAGAGGTCAGAGATGGAGAGAACCTGTCTTTAATTGGTATTAAACTAGTGCGTAATGCCTGTCTGAGGGGCCAGGGGAGGAAACAGGAAGGGTTGAGAGGCTGACAGTGGGACGAGGGGGCCAGAAAACCTTTGCCTGTTTAAATCTTCTGTTTAGGCCAGGAGATTGGACTTTGGGGGAGATCTTCTCCAGTTTGACTGTGGAACTGCACTTTCTTTTCATTCCAGCCTTCCCAAGGCAGTAGAGTTCTGACCGTCCATCAGCCTAGAATACCTTGATCAGTCCCTGACTGAGCCTGAAGAGAAAGATGGAAAAAAAGGGTGTGGGAGCTGGGGGGAAAGGCTTCTCCCCATGTCTCTCTGTGGGGAAAGGAACCTTTAAGACCTCATGTCCTTTAAAAGACTAGAAGTTACCCCAGGGAGTTGAGCTGTAATGGAGCATTTTGAAGACCTTGTTGTTAGGTGTTAGTGGAGTCGGTATCCCACTCAGAGCGCCCCTGCATACAACAGGTGAAAACTGTTGTCAGTGCTTCTCTGCTGTTCATAGGGTTTTCAATGGCGGATTGATTTTTGGGAGTACATTGCCGGGCCCCTCTCCCAAGCCTGCAGCACCTGGTGTTCCCAGGCAGTCTCCCATCCAAGTACCAACCAGGCCCGACCCTGCTGAGCTTCCGAGATCTGAAGGGATTGGATGCCACAGGGCTACAGCTGCAGGCTTGAAGGCCTTAGTAGAGCCCTTTGTCTTGGTCACGATATCCAAGGGTAGAACCATTTCCCCATTCGGGTGAGCTGATCCATTTAGCTATTATAGAAGACAGTGTTTCTGGTTCTGTCTAGGACTTCCACTTTCAGGTATCAAGGAGAAGTGGCACTCAAGATTCTTAAAAGGAGAAGTAAGCTCTTTTAACAGGAATAGCCATTAACACCGACCCTGACAAAATTTTGTTATAGAGCATTTCTAGTTTCAGGACTTCCAGGATTTGTCACCACCCTCTGTATGTAGCTGTTCTGCAAGGTTCCCTTGGTGCCGCTGGGGCTCAGAAGATGGTACCATAGAGGTTACTGCTTTGACAGACAGAGCTGAAAAAAGTCTGGAGAATCCTGGTCTCCCTAACCCTCCCTTGTTTGGCCCCCCCCCCCCAAACCGAGGGAGGGGTTTTCTTATCTGACTGAGAATAGTACGTCCCAATGGTGTTCCCTCCTTAGGAATGTTGTCAAATAACTAGGAAAGGTTAGCCACTTAGAGGACACAATAGTCCACACCCAGAGGGGCTTTTGTCCTTCTGAGGATATCTCCTGGAGGTGGCCTGAGAGACCACATCTGCATAATAAGACTATCTTCACCTTCCTCATTTCTCTCCCCAACTAAGAAGGTACTTAAGCTTCACCTTTGGGCCCCTTCTCTCAATTGTATGTTCTGTGTGACTCCATGTTAGTAAATATTATACCTTTCTTTTGTTAATTTTTCTTTTTCTTATAGGGAAGTGTAGGTCAAGACCTTGGTGATGGGTAGGAACGGGGTCATCCCGTTTTCTGTCACTTCTTTGCCCTCAATTGGATCTTGCTGGGCTGTGTTCCTATCATCCCTGACTGCATCTTTCAAGCACTGTCTTTTCTTTTGAATTCCTGTACTATTTCCCCTGTCAAACATACTACATTCAGAAAGAACTCATTTTCTTTCCTAAACTCTTCCCTCTGTTTCCTCTGTCATGTAAACATCTATTCAGTTGACTGAGCAAGGAACCTCAGAATGAGGCAGGATAGGAAGACAGGAAAATCAAGAGGACACAAGAAGGGGAAAGAGCCCTCACCCCAGGATCTGGTGGAAGTCTCACCACTGAGAGTCAAGAATTTCAACATAACTACCAAGAAAACCACCATAAAGACTGTCTCCATAAAGACATTATTTTGATATATTTCAGATGAAAATATTAAATAGCAATAAGCCATGCTTCAGGTCAAAATGATGTGACCTTTGAGTTTAACCTTATTTTCTTTTCTGTAATCCTGTGCTAACAACAACAATCCTGTGCTTCTCTGGGAAATTCACAAACAAGATTATGTTTACATTTTAGTAGTACTTTTCTAATCTGTAAACTTATACAGTACACCAACTGGACCACCTACAGTGTGATTTTACTACAGAGAAGTCTCTTAAAAAGAAAGTATACAAAAACATTTCTTCTTAATCTTTTAAGTCCACTAAACAATAGAACTCCTTGGCCTGCTGGGTGTGGTGGTGCACCCCTGTAATCCCAGCAGCTTGGGAGGCAGAGGCAGGAAGATATGCAAGTTTGAGACCAGAGGCATTTTGCGTAATCTAGCAAGACCCTGTCTCAAAAAAAAAAAAAAAAAAAAAAAGTGAGGAAATGGGCTGGGTGTGCAGCTCAGTGGTACAGCACTTGCAAAGCACACAAGCACCAGGCCCTGGGTTCAACCCCCCAGTACTGGGGGGGGGGGGAAAGGAACTTCTTTGGTTGACCTATTTTGGCCTGTGTTTCTGTGTTACTGGCAATTCCCTCTCATCCCTAAACAGTGTACCTTGTAAAGCCACCTTACAATTTCATTTACAAGAGGGGAAATACTGAAATGCTCTTCTCTATTGAGAAGCCCACTGGATGTGTATGATTATGCTTTTCTCAAGGATCTCCTTTTTTCCTCTCTGAATGCCCATGCTTAAATCTAAAATATGTACTGTCTCGTACCCCTAATTAATAAACTCTGACTTCGTTTTGTTCTGACTCAGCCGGAATATCTTTTCTGCGACAGAGCCAAGGACCTGGACCCACTTAAGTAGAGGGCCCTGAGGAAGGGAACTCCTCAGGCTCCAGGCAGCAGGCTGCATCCCCCCACTGCCATTGACAAGAATAGTCTTGACTTCTTACCAGTTTGAATCAGTACATGAAACTGCCTGCTTTTGAAATCTCTTATGTCCTCTTTGCTGATAGGAAGGAGCTAAATTTCTCATCTTGCTCTTCATGTGCGGGCTCCAGCCTTTATTTCCAGCCACTTAACTGTGCTTTTCCTTCTATTGGGCCATCACTTTCCTTTAAGACTTAAGTTGGAGATCACCACCTTTGAAACTGTTTACGAAAATAAGAACAGCCATCCTTCGTTCCTTTTAGTAATTGACCACATTAGATCTGAACTCCTTCAGGTAGGGAAGTCTTATTTGTATTTGTATTCTTAGTGCCCTGATCTAAACGTAGTTAAATTTATCAGATTAAGGTAAAGTTCCACATGACTTAAAAGAGCATAGCATTTCACTTTGACACAGTGTTTAGCATTTTAATTCCCAAAGTAGAAACAATTTGGGAAGTAGAAAGCAATCTCAACTCTCTTTAATATGGGGGACATTCTTGGAGGTGTGTATCCGTAAGTTACTGTGGCTGGCTACAATAGGTGACAAAGAGTACCTCCTACTCTGGTACCTAATAAAGATGGAAACTACCCGGGTCATCTTGTGGTAGTTTTTTGGTCCTAAGCTTTATAAAGTGTAAATATGCATAATAATAACTTAATTTCTGCCTTTTTTCCACACATATAGATAACAAGTTGCTGGAAAAGTCAGATCTTCATTCAGTGTTGGCTCAGAAACTCCAAGCTGAAAAGCATGACATCCCAAACAGGCATGAGATAAGGTATTTAGAAGCTAACCTGTGCTATTTATGTCTCTCTCCCTCCTTTGAAAATTGTCTTGGTTACTTTGTCATTTCCCTAAAAGGCCAAGCACAATTGTCTGTGCCCTCGTTGTTGTTTTGGTGGTACTGGGGCTGAACCCAGTGCCTCGAGCACACTTTGCAAGTGCTCTGCGCCCAGCCCCCTTTTTATTTTTTTATCTTGAGACAGGGTCTCACTAAGTTACACAGGCTGCCTCTGGCCTCATATTTGGGATCCTCCTGCCTCCGTCTCACTGTCGGGGATTCTAGGTGTCTGTCACTGTGCCCAGCTTGTGCTCTTATTTTTGTCAACTTCTTTCAGAAAAAGGTTGTTTAAAAGATTTGTATGGACCTAGAAGGAAAGCTTGTCAGTTCAATGCTGTCAGCTTGAGAAATTTCTTAAGGCCAGTTCATGTCGTAACTCTAGGTCAAGTTCTTTTCTAACCTTTACTTTTTGAATAATCAGAAACAAGTAAGTATTCCTGAGTAGATTTACAAAGCTCTTGTTAGTAAAAGACTGGCAAAGGAAAGTAAATTGCTTTTTATACAATTCAGGTCTGTTTGATCCTTTTCAGCCTAGTGTTTTTCCGCATTAATTTATGAAATCAAATTAGCAGGTTACAACAAGCTTTTATGTTTCTTCTAAGAACTAGATTAGAAAAATATTAGTGTCGTAACAGGAAAGTTAAGCCTTGCTGAACAAGTACATGTGCAAGTTCATGTGGGGTTTTGGGGATATTTACTGGGTCGTATATATTATTTACCAAGGTCATGGTCACAGAAATCTGAAAGCAATACTTCACAGGCAGCTTAAATGGGCTTATTGTAGAGTCTTACCATCCTGGCTGTGTAATGGTCGTGAAGTTTCCCTACTTGGTGGTTTATACGGGAACCTTGCCCATTATTGCTCTAAAATCTATATTCCTTTTGCATGTTGAGTAACAATTAGCAATTGTGAAAACAAGCTTGGTAGTTTAAGGTTGTAAAAACAAACCCAAGCCAGGCACAGTGGCGCACTCCTGTAATCCCAGTGACGTGGGAAGTAGAGGCAGGAGGATCACAGGTTTGAGGCCAGAGGCAGCCTGCATAACTTAATGAGACCCTGTCTCGACATTAAAAGTGGGCTGATGGCCCACTGGTAGAGCACTTGCAAAAGTATGTGTGATGCCCTAGGTTCAATGCCCCCAAGTACCACAAAAAAAACAAACAAACAAAAAACCAACCCAGAAATGGTGGTTGTGGCTCACCATTTACTGCTAAAGCTGAATGTGCCTACCATCCAGAGAGTGGAACAAAGCTAGTTTAATAGTACATGGTTCAAGACATAAACGCGGGCCTCCTAGATGAGAAAGAGAGGCCCTGAGATGTCTTTATAATGCATATGTATACTTGACTTTACTAGGGGGATTTACAGAAAGATGTCATAAGGGAGTGGTCTGGGTGCATGCTGGCTGCAAGCATGGCCTCTAATTCCATTTGTCAGATTACATTAAACTCAGATTTCATGTATTTTGACCCTAAGCATAGCTTATTGCTACTTTAATATTTTTAGTATCTAAAAATGTCTCTCTGCAGGCAGTCCTCACAGTAGTTTTCTTGGTAGTTATGTCAAAGTTCTTGATTCTCTGCTGATGAAATTCAAACCAGATCCTGGGGTAAAAAGCTCTTTCCCTTTCTGTCTGGTTAGACTCTTGGTGATTGTATTCATGTATCTGTCAACCAAATTTATTAGCTTGGGGAGGTATTGTAACTATAGACAATTCTTCTGGCCGAATTTTACTGGGATAGTCCTATTACTGGAAGTCTTTCCTTTCCTACAAACATTATCCATACTAAGCGTGTCCTCCTGACTACCTTGTTTCTATTAATGGTTCCTTGTTTCCACGAGTCATCTGTTCCTTTTCCCCCTCTATCCTGCTTCTCCCTATATGCAGTTAATCACCCAGGCCTTTAGTTCTTCACTCCATAGTCTTGTAATTCTGTCCTATAGTTTACATTTATTTTTCCCCATTTCTCTCATTCCTGGACTGTGGCAAGATCTCGCTGACTTGTGACTGCTATGTTGGCCAAGCATAAGGGATGCAGAGGTGCAGAAGCCAGAGTCCACTCTGGGGCGACAGTCTGGGCCATGGAGACTAGTCCCCAGGGATGTCTGCTAGGGAACATGTTAAGGGTGTTCCCCGAAGAGGCACAGCCTTCTGCAGCTGCATCAGTTATCAGAATCCCCGCTTAAGTGTCTTCATCACTTTGCCTACAGGCTAAAGTCAGACTCTTCAGCGTGGAATTGGTTTTCTAACCTGCTTCCTGGATCAGCAACAGCATTTGGGAACTTACTGAGAATGTTATGTGCTTGGCCCCACCCCACTAAGCTGTGGCAAGAAATCTTTCAGGTGATTTTGATGATCTCTAAAGACGGATTGTCACCGCCTTCCTTGCTGCTCATGGGCCCTGTGAACCAGCAGCATTCCCATCACTTGGGAGCTTGTTTTATCCCAAGTAAAATGGGAAGTCACTGGCCACCCTGACTGCTGGAATGGCCTGTAACTTTCTTACCTCCATTTCCTAGCGATTCTGTTGAGTGCTGTGTCTTGGTATACCTTGAGAGTTTGTGTCTTATCATCTCATCTGTAGTCTTGAAACCCCTTCCAAACCAGAGCCATCCTTGTTCAGGGAGATCTCTACCTTGGAGCATAGTTAATACTCTTATTTCCTTATATTAACTGATTCCATGACCCTTTCTCTTGAATGCCAGCTCCTTGGGAGGAGAGACCACATCTAATGCTTTGCATTTAAATAAGGGGATTTGGTAAGATACTTTCTAGTTGCTGTTTGTAATTTAGGATGGTTTGCTATAAAGGATATTCCACTTTCTAATCTACTTCATGGGTTAAGAAGAGGGAAGTGCCATGTTGCCTCAATACTTCAGTTAGCCATCTAATGACATTTCAGGTAGAGATGGAGGAGGAAATTGGGAAGGATTATTATGCTGCCCAATCTTCCCTCTTTGTGTACCAGTCATATGTAGTAGTGGGCTGCTCTTCCCTTCCTTTAGACGTGGCTGCCCTAGTTAGTGTTCAGCCTTCTTCCTTTTTCCATCTCTGTGCTTTCCGTAGGCCATGGATTCACCTACTCACTGTGGTCTGATACGGCCATCTGTAGCTCCAGCCAAGATCTTTCTCCTGAACCATAAATCCACAGTTCTGATTGCTAACCCAGAACTCTGGAGACCAGGGGAGTCTCTGAAATGAAAAGGCTTCTTGAGCCATTACTGTTGCTGGCCAGAAGACAAGAGTCAGTTCCTGGGACACTGTTGCGCAGCTATTAGCAGTAGGATAATTCTTGGCAAATGTCCCAGGACCAGAGCTAAAAGCATTTTCTTATCAACTTTGGGGAAGGGGAGAGGGCAGTCCGTAAAAAGAATTGTTGCTTCTGGATTAGTCCAGTTTCATGTCCAGAATTTACCTATAAACAGGGTGTGGTGGGACTGGGGGTTCTGCTCTGATGCGATTTTAGGTCTAGATTTCAACAAGTAATTCTTTGTTTTGCCTGTAGGTGTTAACTGATTAACTTCTCTTATCTCTTCCCCTCCCACCTGTATAATTTTGTACATCTCAGGATTTTTCTTTTATCATAGTCTGCAGTTTGTGAGATACCATGTAAATTTTCCAAGATTCCATTGATTCTTGAGGTGATCTGAACCCACTCCTGTGGCTTTAAGTACATCGGTTTGCTAACTGCTACCTGTAAACCTCCAGCTTGGTCTTCATGAGCCTCTCCCAGGCCTCTCCTCCTACAATCTTGTCATCCTTGTAGATGACACTTGCCCTTTACCAGTTGCTCAGGCCAAAGCCCTTGAGTCATCCATGTATGGTGGTGGGTTTTTTTTCTTTGCTTGTGGTACTGAGGATTGGACCCAGGGCCTAAGGCATACTAGGTACTCCACTCCAGACCTCCTGGCTTTCATGCCCCACATCAAAGCATAAGGCAAGTCCTGCAGGCGCTCTCTGGTATGGATCACCATCTCCGTTGCCACCACCGTGGCATGCAGTGGCTTGCTCGCTGGTCTCCCTGTTCTCGCTCCAGAGCTGCCCCTCTTCTGGCTCAGAACCTTCCAGCAGTGAGTGAATGTTGCAGTCCTCAGGGACCCGGGAGACTCAGCGTGATCTCCCCTCCTCCTGGGCCTCAGCTCCTCCATCACTGCACTGTGCACCTGCTCCCAGGCCTGCCACTTACGCTGCCCTCTACTCGGAGGGTCCCTCTGTCCAGGTCCCACCTGGCTTGGTTCTCGTTTCTTTCTGGTCTCTGTTCCATTCCTTCGCTTCCTTGCATTTCTTTGCAGCATGTGATTCCTGGCTTTACACATTTATGGTGGCCCATGTGCTCATAATTGAGTGTCAGCTTCATGAAAGTAGAGCCCTGTACCCCCTGCCTTCTTTCTCAGCGCCAACAGTGGCCGGCACACAGTTACTTAGTAGTGGGCTCTTGGGCCACTCCGTTTACCTGCTTTTCATTCAGGAACCTAGCCTTTGTTCCTGAGCTGACTGGTGGTCGTGGTTGTAGTTATGCTTGGTTTGCTGTGGTGGACATCTCAGGTCTCCTCCTTGCCATGTGTCATGGCTTATGACATGCTGTGAGGGGACACCAAAATGGTTTATTGGCTTTGTTGATGTATACAAGTTTGAAATTCTGGAGTGGTTGTTCCACTGCCTGATGGAGGTTCAGAGTCTGATTCCCACCCACCCCCTCCTCCTTTTTTGCATGTTCTCTTCATCTGGCTGGTGCTGATTTAGTCCTGGGCATGATGGCACATGGAATGACAGCCAGCTACAAGAAATGGCCCAGCTGAGGATTAAACACCAGGAAGAACTGACTGAATTACACAAGAAACGTGGAGAGGTAAAGACAGCGTCTCTGCCCATCCGTCCTTTCCTCTTTGCAGAGTGCTGTGGGGGAGACAGGACAGCAGTCACTTCTGGACAATTTATAGTGGTCTTGCTAAATTTGGCATCATAGGCCGTTTCCTCCAGAGGTCTCCCTACTGCCTTCATCAAGCTTTGAGTGTAAACTCGGAGATTCCACACACAGTCCTAATCGAGTCCTACCACCGGATGGTGGTCTTATGTGTGGCAAGGCACCATCCGAGAAAATGTAGTTGACCATAGTTGAGCTGAGTTGATGATGAGGTGGAAGGGTAGACAGTGTCCGCAACAGGGACCTGGTGCTCCCCTTGAACCCTTCCCATCCACCCATGCCTTCCTCAGCAGAGAGAGCAGACAGTTTCTAGGCACACATCCATGGGCCTTTCTGCCTCTCTGCCACCAGCTTCTTCCTTTTCACTTGTGCCCAACCCCACAGCAGCTTTTGTGCCTCAAAAAATAAGGAGGCAGTCACCCGCTATGTAATCTCCAAGTGAGGTCCTAAAGCCTCGCGATCATGAGAGTGTTTATTCTTTATTTCCTAGTTAGCGCAGCTGGTGATTGACCTGAATAACCAAATGCAGCAGAAGGACAGGGAGATGCAGATGAATGAAGCGAAGTGAGTAGAGACTGCACCTCCTTGGGACCTCCCCGTCGGGCCACACATCCCGTCTTGCTGTCCTCCCGGGGGCGGGGCCGGTTGCAGTGCACGCAGGCTGGGTCCTTTTTGATGAGAGGCAAGGGCAGTGTCTTCCGTCCCAAGGCTCCCAGCGTCTGCCTAGGAAGGTAACCTTGGCCCTTGTCAGGGAGCCTCCCAGAGGGAGGCATTCACAGTTCTGCATGACTGCTGTGTGTGGGCACTGGTATCTTCCTGTGCTGGAGATAAGGTCGTGGTATCCAGGCGCCCAGCCCTTGGGACAGGTAAAGGTGCCATTGTGAGCAGGACTGCTGTTGATGAGGGAGAAGCCTGGCAGGTGAGCCGTGGGGACTTGGAAACCTAGTGCCTGAGAGCTGGGGGGAGCCTAGCCGGTCCCTTTACCACTCTGGAAGCACCCAGAGCCTCCCTTCCATCAAGTCCTGTTTTCCCGGAAGCTGCTAGCACCAGTCGTTCATGGTCTGGAGGAACGTTGCCTGGGTGTGTGTTTATGGGGTTGTCCTGCACGCCATCAGGTGAGGCCTTACAGACACAGTGCGTCTTGCACTAGGCCTGGTGTGGTGGCCCATGTTCCCGCCGCTGGCCCCAGTTCACCCAGTTGGCACTCAGGCAGGTCCTCTGGCTGTGGTGCAGGGCCCTGGCAAGAGATGGCTCGTCTTCTCATGTGCTTTCAGAATTGCAGAGTATTTGCAGACTATCTCTGACCTGGAGACGGAGTGCCTCGACCTGCGCGGTAAGCTTCAGGATCTTGAGATAGCCAACCAGACCCTGAAGGACGAGTATGATGCCCTGCAGATCACGTTTACGGCCCTGGAGGAGAAGCTGAGGAGAACGACTGAGGAGAACCAGGAGCTGGTCACCCGGTGGATGGCCGAGAAGGCTCAGGAAGCCAATCGCCTCAACGCAGAGAATGAGAAGGACTCCAGGTGGGCCGCCCCGCCGCAGTCAGCGGGCTCTGTGGTTAGTGAAGTGTCACCTAGCTCTTGGAGAACAACCTTCACCCTGCATGTCTAGTGGGAGTGGGGCAGAAAACACTAGAAAACTAGAAATAGTGGGACTAGGAATAAGAAAGTTGCATTGACAAGGACAGTCTAGCGTATCGATGGTCAGGGTCCACTGTCCCACACACTACCACTTAAACCAGCAAGGCAGCTTTTAGAGAACATCTACCTGACATTCTTACCCACCGGACGGGCTATGGCATGGAACCTATAGCAGACCCTGGGAAAGCAGGGGGTGATGGGCCATCTAGAATAGCCTAGAAAACTGTTCCTGAAAGTTTAATAGAGATTAGAACATTGGTCTTTTAAATCCCCACGTCAGCAGCTCAGAATTCCAAAGGATCATTCTAGTTAATGTAAACGGAGTATATGATGATAGGAAAAAGTCCTGAGGAGTTAGGACTAGCACTCACCCTCCCAGATTACATGTCCACACAGATGGAGAAGGCTTAGACAGCGAGGTAGGAGGTGCAAATGACTACCATTTATTTTATGAAGAGTTCCTAAGTACAAGTAGGAGGAGACTTGCCAAACATAAAAGTATTGAGAATAAAGAGTAGTTTGTAGAAAATTAGGTTTCTAGCCGGGCGCTGTGGCGCACGCCTGTAATCCCAGCGCCTCAGGAGGCAGAGGCAGGAGGATCGCAAGTTCGAGACCAGAGGCAGTCTGTGTTAACTTAGTAAGACCCTATCTCAAAAAAGTAAAAAAAAAAAAAAATGGGCTGGGGGTGCAGCTCAGTGGTCCAGCACTTGCAGAGCATGCAAATGTGAGGCCCTGGGTTCAACACCCAGTACGGCAAAAAAAAAAAAAAAAAAAGGTTTCTTACTGTCAAGAATATTAAAACAGTAAACTAGGAAATGCTCTTTAAAAACAAATCTCCTTAATACAGAGTCAGTAGCCAAAAAGTGAGCATAAAACATAGGTGGCTCATCAAAGCAGCAATAGTTAGGGTTGGTAAGTATGGCATAGCGTTGATAGGCAGACATGCTGCTGAGGGGAAGCACGTGGCAGCATCTCCCAGAGGGTTTGGAGGATGAGGAGGAGCCCAACAAGTATCCTCACTTGTTCTTTACCCTTAGGAAGTAAGGAGACGTGTGCACCAATGTTTGGTAATGGCACATCATTCATGTTCTTGTTGTTAGTTGTTATTAGGTGTCGTGAGTCAGTATCCGACTCATAGTGACCCTCTGTACAACAGGGGAAACATGATTGTCAGTTCTTCTCTGCTCTTCATAGGGTTTCCAATGGCAGATTGATTTTTGGGAGGGGGTTGCCAGGTCCTTCTCCCAAGCCTACAGCATCTGGCGTTCCCAGGTGGTCTCCCATCCAGGTACTAACCAGGCCCGACCCTGCTTAGCTTAGCTTCCGAGATCTGAGGGGATCCGATGCCACAGGGCTATGGCTGCAGGCAACATCATTCATAGTAGTGAAAACATCAGTATGTCCTTGAGGTGCCTCTACATTGTAATGTATCCTCACACACAGTGGGGTTTTATAAAACCATTTAAAACTGTGTTTTAAGAATACATAACAGCATGAGAAGTTGCTTTAAATTAGTAGAATTGGAAATACGGAATATATCAAATGGAGTATAAGATATATTCATTCAACATAATCCAAGCTTTGTGAGCACTTTTTCAAAAGACCAATCAGAAGGAATGATGCTGTCAGTGATATTTGTTTCACATGGTGAGATGATGGTCTTTGTTTTTTCACTGCACACTCTTTTGTATCTTCTGACTTTGAAGTTTCTGTTTAGAATATCCTTTTTGTATTGCTTCTGTCTCCCATTAACTTTAGATAAGAGTTTGGTTTAGGCCATGGCTTTCTCGGGCAAGCAAGGTGGTGAGGATCTCAGGGTTTGCCAACTGTCCCCCAGGTGGCTCACTCACCACGGTGAAAGGCTGCTGGAGGGAGAGGCTGGGGAAGTGCACGGAAGAGCCCTTCCTTCCTCCCTCCCTTTCCAGTGTCTTGGGAGGATTGTGCCCCTGGAAGTGCTATTGCATTTGCAGATGGGGAACCTGGGGAGGGTGCCCTCTAGAAGCCTTTCTTCCTCATTGCCTGTTTTCTGCCCGTGCCCTGCCCCCAATTTCCACGTCCCTCTTCTTCCTTTCTCTGGCAGCTTTTGCTGACCTGGGTTGTGACAGAGCATACTGTTTGGAAGTAGTTCTTCGTGTTTTGCCTCCTGTGGTAGACTCTGCCCCACTGTCGGGCACAGTGGCTGCTGCGTAAGATGCACTTACCATAGCTGATAGACCAGAGAAGCTCCTGTCCTTTCAGCTCCACTGAAGAAGGCCTGGCTGCAGGCACAGTTTGTTCCTCCTTGACAGTTTGTTGTTTCCACCTCGCAGAATGGGGATCTGAACTTAGAGAAAGGAGTAGATTTCCAGTGGTCTGTTAGCAGGTGCCCTACCTTGTAGCGTAGTGTTACTCATACCCCACACGCAGATTCTGGTTGCCCTCAGAGATCGTTCATGAATTGTCTCTCCCAGCTATAAGAACATTTTGGTAAATTGTGGTTTTGTGATTTGTCCTATAAAACTTAATTTTCATCCTTTACTGAAGTAAAGAGTGTAATGCATTTTTCCAAGCCACACTCTCATCCCTTCTCAAAATTTGAGAGCTAAGCCCATGGCCTCATGTATACTTTTTGCACTGAGCTGCATGCCCATTCCCCTTTTTATTTTTTACCTTGAAACAGGGTCTTACTAATGCAGGCTGCCTCTGGCCTGGAGCCTGCAGTCCTCCTGCCTCCGCCTCCCAAGTTGCTGACATTACAGGTATGCGCCACTGCGCCCAGCAAACATTCATTCTTTCATTTATTTATCTTGGCAATACTGGGTGTTGAACCCAGGGCCTCAAGCATGCTAGGCAAGCACTCTGTCACTAAGCCACATTCCCAGCCCTGTAAGGAAGAGTATGTTTGATTTTATTGTTTTTTTTTTTTGTGGTTCTGGGTCTTGAACCTTGGGCATAGTTCTTAATTGGAGCTCAAAAGCAGCACTAGAGTTCCAGATTGGTGGGGAGGGGTGTTGTTCACCTCGTGAAATTGCCAAGGAAGGGAGAACGAGACCACTGATGTTAAAAACTAGAGAGTTTCTGAATTTAGGGCTGGGAAGGAAAGGTAAATGATTCTGAGGAGGAGAGGGAGTGGATGAAACTCCTGGTCGTGTCAACAGTTTGCCAAAGCTGAGACGTCTGTCTGGCCTTAGGAAGTTACAGTTACATACTCATTGACAGTTCAAGAATTTCGTGATACCTCGCTTTCCTTATCTGTGCAACGGGGATAATAGTACACTTGGCCCTTGGAATCAATAGGCTTCACATCCATGGACTGAAGATTTTCAGGAAGAAAATTGGGTTTCTGTGGAGCATGATAGACTTATTTCCTAACCAATACAGTATAGCAACTACTTGTAAAAATTTTTACGTGTTCCAAGTCACTTAGAGATGGTTTTTTGGTTTTGTTTTTTTTGTTTTTGTTTCTGTTTTTGCAGTACTGGGGGTTGAACCCCAGGGCCTCGCACTTGCATGCTCTGCAAGTGCTGGACCACTGAGCTGAGCCCCCAGCCCATTTTTTTTACTTTTTGATGCAGGGTCTTTCTAAGTTATGCAGACTACCTCTGGTCTCAAACTTGTGATCCTCTTGCCTCCGCCTCCTGAGCTGCTGGGATTAACAGGGGTGCGCTACCATACCGGGATTTTAAGTATATGGGAGGATTTGTGTAAGTTCTTTACAAATACTACAAGCATACTTGTGATACCCTTGGGGAGGTTGTCCTGGAACCAGTCCCCTACCGATACCAGGGGACAAACAGTACTTGCATCAAAGAGTTTTCAGAAGAACTAAGTAACTTAAAATCTTTAAAGTGGTTAAACAGTGCCAGGTATGTACTATATAAGACTATTTGCTGTAGCAAACTTAAGTCAAGGCCTTGACTAGCTCCTCTCTAAGCCTGAAATGCCTTTCTGTCCCTGAGGGCCCTGCCTCCTTCCTTGCTAGCTTACTGCTTTCTCTAAGAACAAGATCTCTCCTCCAGGCTTTCCTCTGCAACCTTTTATAATGGAGAGCCCCATCAGTGTTTTAGGTTGAAGGTTTGAGCGGTTTTGGACAGGGTAGCTGTTGGTAGGGGGTTGTTTTTTTTGTTTGTTTGTTTCTGTTTTGTTTTCTGAGATTGGACCTTGCTCTGTACCCCAGGCAGGCCTGGAGCTCAGGATTCCTGCCTCTGCCTCCTAATGTCATAGGTGTGTGCCTCCATACCTGGCCTTAGCTGTTGTTTCCATCGGTGCTGACCATTCATTCAAATGTGTTACTGGAACTCAGAGTAGCTTCTTGAGAGCGCAGTCCCCATGCCTTCCGTAAGCAGGTACCAATGATGGACTTTCTCAAACAGGAGACGGCAAGCCCAGCTGCAGAAAGAGCTTGCAGAAGCAGCAAAGGAACCTCTGCCAGTTGAACAGTAAGTAGACATGAATGAATCGAAATGAGGCAGTTAATGCCTTGTCTCTTTCCCAATTGTATGTTTTTATTTCTATAAAACTACAGATTTTAGAGAGAAAACTGAAAAATGGAAGGCAGAAAAGAAAAACACGTTATTCTGCTATCTCCAGAAAGCAACATTCATATGATCACTTTAATTGTATTTAGTTTGGTGGCTTCTGATTTTGCCCTTAAGATTAATATGCTGAGAATGATCTTTGACCATATTTTGCATTACTTAGGATAGATTCTTAAAAGTAAGATTGATTGGGTCAAAATGTTTAGAACATATTGCCAATTTACCTTCCAAAAAGGCTTTCCTGTTTACACTTCTCATTAGATGAGTGTGACTCTCACTTCCTGCACACAGGGCTGCCTCACTGTTTCCTGTTGACACTTGGATCCCTTGTCTGCCTCTAATTGGGGCAGGGAGCGTGTCACCTAGGCTGGGGATTCTGTCTGTTGCACTTTGGGTTTGTCACAAACCCAGTGGAAGTTTGGCCAAACCTTTGAAACATCAGTGACGGCAGAGATCTCTTGGAATAAAAGAAATGAAATCCATTTAGCAGCTTTCCTAATCTGCTTAAGTGTTGATTTTTTTGTTTTTGTGGTACTTGAGCTGCCCCCACCCAGCCCAGTTTTACTTTTTATTTAGAGTCAGGGTCTTGCTAAGTTGTGCTGGCAGTTTCTGGCCTTGGCTTTGCTATCCTCTTGCCTTCCCCTCCTGAGTTACTGGTATTACAGATGTATGCCCCTTTTAAAAAGTATTGTTTGTCAGCCTCCTACTTGCCTGTGTAATCAGGGGACTGGGTGAGGCACAATTTAGATGTGTCCAACATCCTGCCCAAGATCACACAGGAAAGACCTGTGGTAAGTTGTAAACCTAGGGGTATCTGACTCCAGAGGTTTTGTTAATTTCTGTACTTTCTGAAGAGTGCAATTTCTGGGTCAGAGAACATTTACATCTTTAAAAGGTTTTGATAATGAGTTGACAAGTCCTGGTATTTTCTTGTGATCCTGGGCCTGTGCAGTTTCACATTCTTTAGGGACCATGGAATTTTATCTTAGAACTGGACACTGTGGGACATGTCTGTTAGGCAGGAAGATTGTGAAGCCATATGTGGCCTGCACGACTTAGCAAGACCCTGTCTCAAAATAAAAAAGTAAAAATGGGCTAGGAGTGCAGCTCCGTGACAGCGCTTCCCAGGTGTGATGACCTGCGTTCAAGCCCCCTCCCCAGTACTCGGGAGGAAAAAATTTATCTTATACAGAGGGTAGTCATAGGCTGAGTTGAAAATTTGTTCCTCTTGCCCTCTTAACAATTCTACTGATGTTCTTGTGTGAGCACAGGTGACTCCCCTAAGCCTGGATCTATGCAGGCCAGCCAAGAAGGAAACGAGGCACAACCTTGTTCTCATTATTCTTTTCTACATCCTGGCCAAGAATGTGAGGCCATTAGATGTCAGCCTAGAATAAATAAAGGAAAATAAATTGACTGTGACATGGTTTAACTTGGTTGGTAACAGGTACTTAAGTATATATTCACATAATCCAGATAATGGTAGAAAAGGGAAACCTTGCTTTCAAGTTCTTAATCCAAATAATAGGTACTGAAATCTTGGGTTATTTATTACATTTTCTTATTCTCCATGAAGATTGTAGTTCAGTAGGAGGTTATTAAGACCAAAATAATTACTTGCCTTCCCCCCAATCGGGAAAGATATAGACTACAAAAATATGGAGGGAGGGGAATTCCAGAGGTGCTTTGCATCTGGGATTAACAAGAACAAAACCATATTCCTGCTTGGATCATACCACCTGGGATGTGATGGATTCTCCAGGCATCACAAGCACCACGTGTTTAAACATAAGCACGAGATACCCACAGTCAGCAATAAACTGTGTTTAGACTTTGCCTTTCAAAGTTATTCTCAGTTGGCATTCTGGATTTGAACAAGTTAAGTGTTTCTTTTCATTTCTCAGAAGCAGCAGCTCTTTTCTTTTCCCCAAAGAACCCTTCACATTGCTGTCATAGCCAAAGCCCCATGGGTTGTCTTTGACTAGAAAATTATATTGGCCTTTACAGAACTGACTCATCACAAAGCTCCTAGTTTAGCAGATTGAAAGAATCTCTTATCCTTCCTTCCAGGGACGATGACATTGAAGTCATTGTGGATGAAACCTCCGATCACACAGAGGAAACCTCCCCTGTACGAGCTATCAGCAGAACAGCTACGTGAGTAGACAGGGTGGGCGACAAAGGGGGGCTCGAGCAGCAGTGTGATGGCCCATTTGTGAACATGATAAAAGAATGTCATCAGGTGCATCCAGTGCCCTGGGCCCCCATGGTGACTCAGCCAGCCTCTTGCACAGCAGTTTGTTAAAGCAGGACTGCAAGCACAGGAATTGGTTACCAACACCCAGAAATTGTTAGGTCAGTGAGTCAAGTTCCTTGTGTAAAGCTTCATTTCCAGGGAAAGTAATCCTACAGAACCTTGTTTCTTTAAAACTTCTAGGTTGGATTCTCCCTTCTAACTTCCCACTGTTGCCTGGTGGTTCATATACTGTGTTGAGTTTCTCTTGGGTGTGGTTTGGGAGCCAAGTGGGAAACATACTCCCATATACCTGTTTTTATGGGCTGTTTTGATTATTTGGGAAAAATGTTTCTAAGCTTTAAACCTATCCTCCCCTCCTCTTTAGTAAGCGACTCTCCCAGCCTGCTGGAGGCCTTCTGGATTCTATCACTAATATCTTTGGGTAGGTTAGAAGTCCTTTACCTTTCCTTTTAAAAATGTGTGTAAATATACCTAAACTTATGTACATAATTGATTATTCTTTAGATGTACACCAGAATTTCAGTGGTGCAGAGAATACAGATGCCTTAAAATTTCGGCTTTTTGTTTAGCTTCTTCCTTTGTTCTGCAACTTTCTCTTAATCAATCTCGCTGCGTGCTGATCTCTGGCCTTTCCCTTTAGTCTGTCCGAGTCTCCCCTTTTGGGACATCACTCCTCTTCTGATGCTGCCAGGTGAAAATATTCCCCTCTTTCAGCCCAGCATGTGAGTGTGGATTGTTGGTAATCACACCGATCGCGCTGCACTGCCCGCAATCATCCGATGTCCACATGCTAACCAGGGCGCTTTGCATGCTCCTAGGAATGAATGCTCGCACCCCTCCAAGCTGGGCAGCCAGGCTGAGCTCCTTGTACAGGCATCATGCTCTCGGTGCTCTTTCTTTTGGCATGCATTCAGCTCTGCCTTGACCACAAGTATAAGCAGAGGGTGATTGTAACTAGATACAGAAGTCTTCTTAAGATAGTGTCACAAAAATGCTGGAGAGCTACCTCTGAGCTAGCTGTCACATTGAGAGAGTTCCTTAGAAGTTTAGTGACAGGGTAAGCAATTGTTGCTCAGGATTGCTTTTTATTGTTTGGAGCCCATGAGCTAGCAAGCAGGAAAGTAAGGTACGTGCCGGCTCTTTTTCTTGTCATTTGAGGGAGGATGCTTCTGATTTTGTGAATCCTGTGGTGTGAAGGGTCTAGAAAGGAAAAACGCTATTGACAAAGGCAGGATGCTTAAGCAAGGTCATCTTGACGGCCTTTCTGGCAGCTTGATGAACACTGATCCTCTGCAGTCCTGCCTGATGTTTGCTTTTGTGTTGTTCCTTAGGAGACGCTCTGTCTCTTCCTTCCCAGCCCCCCAGGACAATGTGGATGCTCACCCTGCTCCTGGTAAAGACGTGAGAGTACCAACCACTGCCTTGTGTGTCTTTGTAAGTATGCTTCATCTCCGCACCCTTCTGAGCTTGGAGCCTGGCCTAAGGGTCCTTTCTTGGCCAAGATTTCCGTTGTTTTACTTGCGTGGGGCTCTAGACTTGCCGGCTATGTTGCTGGTGAGGGATTAATATACTGTGCTTAGCTTCAGAGCATAGAATTTATTAGAGCCATCTCTGTAGCACAGGACTGGCTGAGAGGATTGGTAGCATAAGGGATGGGACAAGGGAAAATGAATTAGGGATGGTGAGAAATAGGACTCATTCTTGCAAGTGTTGTCATTAGTGCCAGTTTAGTGTGAGATTCCAGCTGCTTGTCTGTTTTGGGAATCCAGTGAGGCAGCTGTTGGTTTCATAAGTTAATTAATAAATAACTAAATAAATTCATTTATGTGACTTCTGTGAGATGCTGTGATTGGAAACAAGACACAGTACAGGACAAAAGCCACTGTGTTACCGGAACTGTCATCAGGAGCTCAGAGCTGGGTCCTGGTCCTAATGGATTATTTGTGTCCCAACTTGTAGTGCCTAACTCTGGGTTGTCAGAGCCAAGGGGTGGGCAAGAGAGGAGCAGGAGGAGCAGAACCCAGAGCTGGGCTAAGGTCAGGACTGGCCTGATAGCTGTGGGGGGAGGAGGGTGGGCTGGCTAGAGGAGACTGCTTTCCAAGCAGAAGAAGACTTGCTATAAAAATAGGATGGCATTGGGGCCGGGCGCGGTGGCACACGCCTGTAATTCCAGCGGCTTGGGAGGCAGAGGCAGGAGGATCACAAGTTGGAGACCAGAGGTGGTCTGCATAACTTAGCGAGACCCTGTCTCAAAAAGTAAAAAAAAAAAAAAAATGGGCTGGGGGTGCAGCTCAGTGGTCCAAGGCATGCAGGCGGGAGGCCCTGGGTTCAACCCACAGTACCAAAAAAAAAGGATGGCATTTAGGTGGGGGGAGCTTCCAGTTAGGGGAATGAGGAGGAACTTCATTAGTGGTTAAGTTTCCATGCAGGGAGCTGGCTGAGCCTTGGTTGCAGAGGAGAGAGTCTCACTTTAGAGGAACTGTTGAATTGGAGAACTGCAAAGCCCCTTTCTAGTCCCACCCCGCTCCTATGACTTCATAATGGGTTCAGGTCCCTCACAGAGGTCAATGATGATTGGTAAAAGGTCTGACTGCACTGAAAGTCACAGCTCCTTCCTTGCCCTTCGCTCCCAGCAGCCCATTTGTTCCCCTGGCACATTGAAGTCATGTGTGCGGGGCAGTAGGGCAGCTGATACGGTGGAATTCTGTCAGCATGTGTTCCAGGAGTGAGTGGTTCACAGCTGACTGCTGTCCGACAGAACCAGTTACACAGGAGCCTAATGAGCGGCAGGCAGGGTGTGACAGTGCATGATCTCAAGTTTTCAATCTGAGACCTCCTAGGGAGAAAAACCTTTAAAAAGAGGTTGCGCTACATGGAGATTAAAGAGTTGGGTCACCTGTTGTATAACATTAGCAGTAGGATGTGAGAGGGTTAGTGGGAAATCAAATCACCAGAGTGTTGCAGGTTTCCCCGCCACTTTCAGAGGTGCACTCTCAGTAGTATCTCCCCACACTTTCCTGATTTGAAGCAAATCCTGGATGCCAACTTCATCCCAGAATGGTTCCAGGCCCACTGTCCCTTTAAGAAAGGAGATGATAATGCCACCTTCTTTTACGGCCTCTCCCTCTTCGAGAATGGTGTGTTCCTAACGTGCCTTGCTTCCGTCTTGTACACACGTGCTGTCTTTTTAGCCTGTATGTGTCCATATTGGGGCCAGCCTCAGCAAGGTCCCTGTGAAAGAACTTTAAATTCTCCCCAAATAACAACTGATACTTTTATCCATGACCTATTCATTTTCAGGCACAGTTTGGGGGTTACAAGATCCTCTTGTAGGTGAACAAACTGAGGCTTCAAGGAGTTAAAAACTTGGCAGAGGTCACCCTGCTAGTACATGCTGTTGCCATAATGTTTCCAGAAAGACCTATATAAAATTCCAGTATAACACTGCCAGATGTCTAGCGATAGGACCAACATCTGCTTATACTAGGACTTATCCTAGAAAGCTTTCTGTAGAGGCCATGTACTACACATTATCAGATGCATAGTATTTAGTATTAATTAGCAGTATGTTAGTTAGAAGAGTAAATTTAATAAGGAATCTAGACCAAAAGGGGCATTTTAATTCTAAGCTTATATTTAAGCTAATAAGATAAACATAAGTCAAAATGTCTTTATTCTTAGAAGAAATAAAGTTGATACAAAGATAAATTTTAGGGAATTAGTCTAAACTAATTTTGAATATTTTGAGGTTATGTTGCGTTTAAATGAATGCAAGCCAGCCTTAGTGGTACCCACCTGTACTCCCAGTATTTGGGAGGCGAGGCAGGAGAACCGTAAGTTCAGGGTCAGCCTGGGCTACGTAGTAAGACTTCATATCCAAAAAAACAAAATAATAAATGACCTTGGTTGCTGCAACAATGAATCTTAAGAGATCTTGGGCTGTGAGCCCCCTTTAGTTTACGGTTGGGCCCACCTCTGTTTAAGTTAGTCATTCAGAGCGTGTGTGTTTTGGGCTTGTGGATGATGATGGTTGGGCTTCATGCAGGACATTTGTCTTGCAGGATGCACATGATGGGGAAGTGAATGCTGTGCAGTTCAGTCCAGGTTCCCGGTTACTGGCAACGGGAGGCATGGACCGGAGGGTTAAGCTTTGGGAAGCATTTGGAGGTAAGAAACCACTGGAGTCTGTACCAGGAAGATTTAGTGACATCTGGTTGACCTCGCTTTTAGGCATTCCTGAATTATCTTAAAACATACAACCTTTTATGTAAGGAATTATGTGCCCAAAAGCATGATTAACATTTCAGCTTCTCCTGACATCTGAATAATGTTGGCTGGTTTTTCCAAGTAGTGATTAGAAAACACTGTTACTATGAATACGTGTAGGTTAGTGTTTTATAATTTTTCTCATGCATACTAATCAGAACATCTTGCAAAATAGTACCGGTTTTAGAGGTAAAATAAATACGTTTAAACTACACACTAAAATGTGGTTAATGTATTTAATACTGACAGTGACCTAGAAAAAAAACTAAGTTTGAGAAAAGAGGAGTATTACCTAGAAAAACATATTGATTGAGCAAATGGGAGTTCATAAAAGCATCTCAGAATTCTGAAGCTAGACATGGCCCAGTTTTGTGCATATTTTGATTCTGAAGTAAAGTTAAGGAATCAGGTTAAAGGTTTTCACAGGAACCATCTTGTCAGGTTTCCATAGTTATACCAGATACATTTTCACTGTCCCCCAATAAATAGGTCCAAAGAAACTTTGTCTGGATTCTTCTTGTGATGCTCACAATAACCCTGTGCAGTTAAAAAAGTAGATCTCACCCTTATTTGACAGGTGAAAAACAATGAAACTCTGAGACTACATGATTTACTTAGTTTACATGACTAGAAAATGATCTGCATGGAAAAAGTGAGTGGTGGAGCCAGGACTAATCAAGGTCATATGACTTGAAAACTCACACTTTTTTGAGACAAGGTTCCACTTTGTAGCCCAGGCTGACCTGGAATTTGTGGTCTTCCTGCTTCAGCTTCCTGAGAGCTGGGATTGAATTCCCATGCTGTTAACACTGAAGCCCTCTCTAGGCTGTACAGCAACTGCAAAGGCATATGGGTGACTGCTTTTTATGTTTGTTAGAGCAAGAACAATCTGTTAGTCCCTTTGGTCAAAGTAGAAAATGGTCAAACGTTGTACCTGTCTGACCTAACCATTGATTTGCAGGAAAGTGACTCAGAAGTTAAACCCCTTATCATTACAGCCTGTTGAAGCCCATCAAAATGTCTGGTATACCCAGAGACGTGATGTTAGAATAAATGATAATGACTGAGCTGTTATAAAATAATAGAGCCCTATCATAAGGAAAGAAATCTTAGGAGATTTTGTTTGTAAAATTTAAGCAGGGCTGAGGGTATAGCTCAGGGTAGAGTCTGCCTAGCACGAGCAAGGTTCTAGGTCTGATTCCTAACACCACAAAAAAAGTAAAATTTAAGCACATAATCTCTTTTGATGATGTTACTGAGATTAAATAGAAATAAGATGTTTTTGTTTTACCTTTTGGTGAGTAGAACACCTGGAAGAAATTAGAGGCATGAAGGCAGAGCCGCAGAAGTGTCATGGTTCTCTTGGTGCGAGAAGATTGTGTGCAGGGAAGGAGGCTTGCCAGGATTATAGGTTCATGGAGAGAAAGTTTAAGGACAAATCCCAGAAGCTCCAAATAAAGCTTTACTGGCATTCTTCGGATTAGTCAGACATAATTTTAAAACTTCATTTTCAGCCAGGTGCAGTGGCACACACCTGTAATCCCAGTAATTCAGGAGGCAGAGACAGAAGGATCACAAGTTTGAGTTCAGAGGCAGCCTGTGTAACTTAGCAAGACCCCATCTCAAGATAAAAAATTAAAAAAGGGCCTTGGGGGTGCAGTTCAGTGGTAGAGCACTTGAAAAGTATGCATGAGGCCCTGGGTTCAGCCCCCCAGTATCTCAAAAAAGCAAAACAACAACAAAAAATGTATTTTTGGACCTTAATGAGGATTACCGCACCATGGATTCTGAAATTTTGGTGATCGCTTTCTGTCAAAGTGGGGGTTGGTACAAATAGTGATCAAACTCAAAGATGAGGGAAGTAATGGAATGAAATAAACTCAATCTGTACTTCAATTTATAAAGTCCTTTACTTGCCTCTTTGTAAAGGGACTTTGTCTTAAAGAACAGCTGGAGAATACACATGCAAAACGCCAGAGTCTGCATCTACTTAAACATTTGCTGCTGGTAGAGACTGAGTATATTTCATCTCTGATACTCTGTTGGCTTGCTCTCGTCTGTTTCTGTAGAGGTGCGGGAAAGCTTTGTTTGGCGGGATAATTAGCTTCCATTGTATTTCAGCGACCCATTAAACATATTTATTGACTTGAACTTACTTTCTTCAATCTTTATACAGATAAATGTGAGTTCAAGGGTTCCTTGTCTGGCAGTAATGCTGGGATTACAAGCATTGAATTCGATAGTGCTGTAAGTATCTAAAATAGCTACGATTTTAGAGGAATTGGGGTATTAACACTGATAAGTCCTTGCGTTTTCGTTTGTGCGTTAGGCGTGTGTTGGCGCTCCACCCCCTGGTTCTATTCCATAGCCCTATTTTGTGTTTAGGTGCTGTGCTCTGGGGGCTGGTGTGCTCCTGGTCCACCAGATGGGATTGCCATTTAAATGCTAGTTGCCTGCAAGCCGTAAACTGCAGGTCACTGTGCTAAGGTGATGATAACAAGAGCAGTTCATTGTGGGGTGAGGCTCAGGAAACAAAATGAGCCATTTGAGGCAGACCTTGCAGTAATGGAGGGTTGGGATAAAAGGCCAAATGGAGACGTTGCACTCAGAGGAAGCAGAGAGAAGAGCTGGGGCAGGACCGTTTATGGGTGAGGTGACAGCAGTGTTCCCTTTGCTCAGAAGCCCTCAGTGTCCTTTTGGGGGCCTTTTCCACAGCCCTGCTGTCCTGCTGTGAGGTGCTGTCCTGGCACAGGTAACAGTTCCTTGGTTTAATCAGAACAATAAGGAAGTAAGATTGGGTGGTTGGGTGTGGGTCAGAGCGTATGTGATACTGAAGGATTCAGACTTATGTGGAGCCTTAAGAGAGGGTTTTTAGCAGTGCTAGGAGCAAACCCAGAGTCCTGCAAGTGCTAGGCAAGTGCTCTACCACTCGGCTACATCCCTGTCCGCGAGAGGGTTTTAGAAACAGGTGGGCATTAAATTCCAGGGTAACCTACAGTGTTGAAGACTGGATCGGGACAGGCAGGTCTACAGTGGCCCAAGCACACAGTGCTTCTGCAGACTTGGCCCAGGCCTAGGTTGGAGTGCTAAAGCCAGAAAGAGAGGCTGGATAGACACATGAAGATAGTCTCACAGAAGGTATTTGGGAACTAAGGCCAGGGAAGAGCAAGGGTGCCTCTGGGATTTCTGGCTTGCTATTAAGAAATGCGGCAAGGGGAAAGATAAGCATGGGAGGCTGAGTTCCGTTTGGCACATTTAGGGGGAGTCAGGTGATCTCAGAAGGTCTGAACTTGAAGGAGATTGCTGAGTTAACAGCACACCGGTGATAGTTGGTGTTCAGCTCAGGTGTGCAGTTGCAGGCGTCTGAATACCTTCTTGGACTTGATTACTGGGCGATTTTTATCATATTCACTAAATTCCTCTATTTTGACTAAAGCTGTTTTTCCTCTTCGTTCCTACAGGGAGCTTACCTCTTAGCAGCTTCAAATGATTTTGCCAGCCGAATCTGGACTGTGGATGATTACAGGTTACGGGTAAGACCCATTTAAGAAAATGTAATCTCCAAAGTACGTGTGCTGATTTATCAAGGCAAAAAATATGGATAAAATGGCAGGTGATAAATCTAGGGACTAATGTATGTTTCCCTGAAAATCATACTTAATTCACCCTTTCCTCCTTGGGAAAATTTGTGTTCCAACTTTATACTCTTATTTTGTCCCAGATTTAATTTCACCATTTTTGCAGTAGGACTCTTAAGATTTCTATGGAAGACTTGGGATACTCCTGTTCCTAAGAATTAGATATTTTTGGTAAATTCAATAGATTTTAGCAGCCACATGTGAATTGTGATCCCCCTGCCCCCAGTACTGGAGAGTTCAACCCAGGATCTTGCATGTGCTAGACAAGTGCTCTACCACTGAGCCACACCCCTAGCCTCTTTTGAATTTCTTTAAGACTACATTACACAGGTCTCAAACTCACAGTCCTCCTGCCTCAGCCTCCTAAATTGCTAGAATTATAGGTGTGCACATGGCACCTGGCAAATTCATTTTCCCTCTCTCTCCCTCCCTTCCTCTCTCTTTCCCTCCCTCACTGTCTTCCTCCTTCCTTCCCTTCCTCCCTCCCTTTCACACTCTCTCTCTTTCTCTCTCCTTCTCTCTCTCTCTCTCTCATCCCTCTCTCCCTGTCCTTTTTGTCTCTCTTCTTGTTTCCTTCCTTCTCTCCCTCCCTCCCTCCCTTTCTCAGTCTCATGCAATGCTGGGGATTGAACCCAGACATGCATGCTAGGCAAGCACTCTACCACCAACCTACATCCCCAGCCCAAGAACTGTGACTCATATGGGCCCTAAAAGACCTAAAATTGCCTCACAGTGTGGCTGGAAAGTAGGATATGCGAATACATACGGCTGTACTTAGGACAGAGGTAAAACAGTTCCTGAAGATGGGGAACAAGAGACAGGTATAGTAGAAGGGAGAGTGATGGAATCAGATGTTAAGGAAATCTGCATTTTACCCCAACATCACTTTCAAGACAAAGACCAAAGCTTACCGGTTCTGTTTTAATGGCAAAGAAAGTAAGTGTATGGCTTAATCTGCAGAGTTATTTTTCTCCTTGAGCTCGAAAGAGTCGTCACATAAGCTTGTTAAATAAAAGCTACCGAAAACTACAACACAGGAGGGCATTATATGCCCTCCTCGTACTGGGGGTTGGACACAGGGCCTTGCAAGTGCTCTACCACTGAGTTGTGCCCTCAGCCCACTTTTTGAGACAAGGTCTTACTAAATTATACAAGCAGTCTCTGGCCTTGAACTTGTGATCCTCCTACCTCCACCCGTAACTTGCTGGGATTACAGGTATGCGCCACACCTGGCTGAGTGTTTTTATTTATCCATTTTGTTGTTGTTGTTGTTAGGTGCCGTGGAGTATCCGACTCATAGCGACCCTCATAGGGTTTTCAATGGCTGACTGTTTCAGGATTAGCCTTGGGAGTGGATTGCCAGGCCCTTCTCCCATTTTTGCAGTGCTGGGAATTGAACTCAGGACCTCAGAGACTGCAGCGCAGCGCTCTACCAACTGAGCTAAATCCCAGTATTTATCCATTTGCTCCATTTTAATTCATAATTCCAGAGCAGGTACCTAATTTTTCCAGAAAAGCTCTTTCTACAAAAAACCTTTTATTTGTAGGCCAGGTGCAGTAGCTCACTTGTACACCTGTAATCCTAGCAACTCAGGAGGCAGAAGTCAGAGGATCACTGGTTTGAGGGCAAAGGCAGCCTGCATAATTTAGGGAGACCCTGTCTCAAGATAAAAAATAAAAAATGGTTTGTTGGTGGGAGAGCACTTGCAAAATATGTGCAAGGCCATGGCCTCTGCCCCAAGGACCACCCAAAAAAAACTTTTTTTTTTCCCATTCTTATTTTTCGGTGCTAGGGGTCAAACCCAGGACCTAGCACATGCTAGGCAAGCACTGTATGGCTGAATTACCTCCCCAGCCCGAGCAGCATACATTTCTAACCAAGCGAAACTAAGTAAAGCCTCAGCATCATGTGTGTCAAGACTGGATCTGTATGATCAGTTTATTGCCTTTGACTTTCCCCAGGGTTAACAATTCACTCACCCACGCAGCCGCTATTTCCTAAATTCCTTCTGTGCTGCAGGTCCTCTTCCAGAAGCTGGGGTATAGAGGTGACAGTATAGTTCCTGCCCTAGAATGTGAGAAACTGCATCAGAAATTAATAAATAGACTGACAAAAAAACACAGTAGAATACGGAGGAAAGAAGGTGCTGGAGGGAGGTAGCACATACTGATGGTTATTTCTCTATATCCACTCTTCTCACCCCTCGTTTTAAGAACTGGAACCTGGAGCTTGGTGTGGCTGTGACCCCATCTTGTGCATTAATGACCTGGAAGTGAGCCAGAGTGGGGTGGGTGGTTCCTGTTGCTTTCTCATTTCTGCTTGCTGGGATAAGGGTGTAAATAGAAAGAAAACATCAGTGAGTACCTTCTGAAGCTTCACAGTGTTGCACGTGTAAAAGTTGATCCCACCCTGACAAGAGGTCGATGATGAATTGTAAAAGGTCTGACTCCCCAGATCCCCATCCAGCATCCCACCGTCCCCAGCCGCCCCTCTCCCATCAGGCTCAAGAGGTGCTGTGATGGGCAAAAGGGCAGCTGACACGCAGCGATGTCCCCCTCCTGTTCTCCTTTCCCTAATGAGCTCAGGGAGGAGACAGCAGTTGGCATCCAACAGCTGGGTTACAGAGGGATGTTATTGCTGGGAGTGCTGGCGTCTGTGGCTGTGATCTGACATTTCAAGCTGAGACCTCTGATTGAAAACACCCCAGGGGTTCTAATTGTTTATATGGAGTCCTGATGTTTCTTTTTGTAAACTATGCCCAAAGTGACCCTGTCTGTTAAGTGTGGAATTGACTTTCAGTGGTACTGGATAAAATCCAGGCTTTTTTTTAAATTTTGAGTTTGATATAATCCAGATGTTAAAAAGTTTTAAGCTGGGCGCGGCAGCGCACACCTGTAATCCCAGCGGCTCGGGAGGCAGAGACAGGAGGATGGCAAGTTCGAGACCAGAGGCAGTCTGTGTAATTTAGCGAGACCCTGTCTCAAAAAGTGAAAAAATGGGCTGGGGGCGCAGCTCAGTGGTCCAGCACTTGAAGAGCATGCAAGCGCGAGGCCCTGGGTTCAACCCCAAGTAACAACAACCAAAAAAAGTTTCAAGAACAGTACAGGCAGAGGTCTGCACTAGAGTTTATTTAAAAAACATACCCTTTCCCCCCCCCCCTTTATTTTTTTGGAGGAACAGGGCACACGAAGTTCGGTGCTAGTGATGCTGGGTGTGTATCTAATGTTATTCTTAGTGGGAGATTCATCTTCTTACTCTTGAGACCGGGTCAGTCTCTGTTGCCCATGCTGGCCTCCAACTTAGGGAGTCAAAGGATCTCCCCAACTCAGCCACCTGAGTGCTGGGATTACACATGGGTGGGCTACCATGCCTGGCTTTATCCTGTTGTCTGGATACCATTATTAGCTTTCCATCGCTGTGATGGAAATTCCTGAGATGTGACAGAACCTAAGAAAAGCAACTTAAAAGGAAAGGTTTATTTTGGTACATGATTTAGGCAGTTTCAGTCCATGACTACTTGGCCCCATCGCTTTGGGCCCGTGATGGCACAGCACATCATGGTAGGGGTGTGTGGTAGGGAAGCCTGTTCACCTCATTGTGGCTGAGAAGCAAAGAGCAAGACGGGAAGGGGCTGGGGTCTCCCAGTGGGCCCCACCACGTGAACTTTCCACCCCTGAGTAAGTGCCACAGGCTGGAGACCAAGCCTTCGGTATACCAGCCTAAGGGAGATATTCAAGATCCACCCGATAGCAATGCCTCCCCTCTGGGCAACACTCATAGGCAGACTTTTCTGGAAGTTTCTACAAGGAACTCAGTAGGCCAGAAATGTTGGCCACTCAGCCGAAACTGCATCATGTGAAATGTGCAGCCTCTTTGGTTGAGACTAAACGAATAAAGCTGCGCCTCTGAGCCTTGCTCCTTTTTCCTTTGCCTTCTCCTTGTCTGGTCCGAAGAGTTCTGGGCTAGATGTTAAGATGTTTTGAGACCGGCCCTGGAGGGTTGGGTGCCTTGGCCACTCCTCTGGTGTGGCCACTGTGTAGCACCCAGGGCTCACTCTGGCTGTTCTCTCCTAGCACACCCTCACCGGACACAGCGGGAAAGTGCTGTCTGCTAAGTTCCTGCTGGACAATGCACGGATTGTCTCAGGAAGCCATGACCGGACCCTCAAACTCTGGGATCTACGCAGCAAAGTCTGTGAGGAAATTCATTCTCTCTGTGGAGGTTCACATAGACATTAACTGTGGGGATGTTTCCGTGTCAGAGTTTCCATTTCACACGATACAGTTTGAAGGTCAGCTTCAGGTTCAGCCAGGCCTGGGCTGTTCTTGTCTGAGGTTTCCTTTAAGTTGGAAATTTGGATAGGGCAGTGGTTAGAGTGTAGCAGTGTTGTGTACATAGCCACGTGGGTGCCTCTGCTCATTTAAGGTTTGATTTTCTTTCAGGCATAAAGACGGTGTTTGCAGGATCCAGTTGCAACGATATCGTCTGCACAGAGCAATGTGTAATGAGTGGACATTTTGACAAGAAAATTCGTTTCTGGGACATCCGGTATGACACCCAAGAGTTTGGTAGGGAGGCATACAAGAGTCTGTGCTTAGAACTCTGAGGATGCTTTGTGTGTGGCTTCCTTTAACATCCCAGGAATTGGCGGAAATGAATTCCAGGACACGTATATCCAACAGTGCTGTTCTTTAAGCTAAGTAGACTACTGAGTTTAACAGTCATTTCTTTGTGTGCAGTATGGAC
The DNA here is from genome assembly GCA_007922755.1 of Pedetes capensis. Classification (NCBI taxonomy): domain Eukaryota; kingdom Metazoa; phylum Chordata; class Mammalia; order Rodentia; family Pedetidae; genus Pedetes; species Pedetes capensis. Next base: position 23,878 of record VMDO01002921.1, on the reverse strand, counting down.
CATGTGCTTTACTAGCTGTACTGGCTGCTAGGCAGACATGGCCAGGTACTTTCAAATGAAACAGGGAAGGCAGAACACGAGTCAGTAAACAGTGCCGAAGTAGAGGCAAGTGCCTTTGTCCAAGGATGTCGAAGATTACCCTGGAGAAGTGAGGGGCCTTCGTGCAGCAGAAAAGCCATTCAAAGACTTCCCTGACCAGAACAGCCTGCGGTGGCTGATGTGGCAAATGGGCAGCAAGTGTGGCCATAGGCCGTTGAGACTAATAAGGGTGAATGGGAATCAGATGTCTCCAGGCGTATACACTCCTTCCAGATGTCTTGATCCTTGAGCCAGCCTTTGGGTGTTGAGAAAGAAAATGATTTCTTCCTAAGAGTGTGGTTGCTTATTTTTAGAGAGCATACTGGGGACGGTGGAAACAAATGTTAACAAAGACCTGAATTCATGGCAGAAGGGGAGGCGTAGGGCAGCATTTAGGGAGCTCCCTAAGAAGGAGTGTCCAGACATAGAAAGAAAGCAGAATGTCCTCTCGCTGGGCCACAGTTAGAAAGAGGATAACAGTCAGGGACAGAAATTCAGCAAAACGCCCTGCGCTGGTCGGTGAGGGGCAGATGGAGACGGCTGGTGATCTGACTGAACAGAGGGCAGCTGGGGTCACGGGCCTGGTAGTTGTCCTGCAGGGTTTGTGTGAATGCATGGGTGTGCACTTACAGACGAGGCTTTGAAACGCAGCGTGGGGCCAGCAAGGCCTGACAGGAAGCTTGTGGGTCCTAAACACCACTTCATTTTATTCACGGCCTTTGGTTTACCTTTGTAAACCTGAAGTTTGGCCTTGGAACGTGGAGGTTTAGAGTTGAGCTGGATATTACAAGTCTCCCAGTCTACCCCCTAATTTGACCAATGAAGTTCCCAAGTCCCAAGGATGTGGGACTGGTGTCTTGAGCCATATATTTAACTACAGTAAGATAAAGTCCTGCTTCGTTAAGGTAGAAAATAAGTCCATTGAATGCTTACAGCAAAATCACTACGGCAAGAATCAGCCCCTCCTTTGCCTGAGTGTCACAGGGCCTTGCCTCCCTGGCTGCCTGTTAGCTGACCTGCATGGGCTGCGGTGAAGAAGTGGCAATGGGCATACACAGGCAATGGTGCTGCCCCACATTCCCCAGCTCCATGTCCAGAGCAGCCACATCAGAACTGGAGGGCCCATCCTGAACTGAGCATGACAGGGGACCTGGGAGAGCCTCCCCTCTTATCTAGAAGCAGCAATGACATCACTGAAATAGTGTAGTTGGGGGCTTCCCATGTGACTTGGTGGTAGTGTACATGCTTAATATGTACTCAAAGGCCTTGGGCTCAATCCAAAAAATGAAAGAAAAAAAAAGAAATGGTAATTGGATTAGTGACCCTTCTTACCTCTTATCAGAAATTCTGATAATTATGTTATTTCAAAAGTGGACAAGAAATTCCTACCAGATTCAGAGTTCTGGTACTCAAAGCTACTACCGTAGGGCCTGTCGATCAGAAAGAATAACAGCAGTCGCCATGAGGCTGGGAATGTACAGCCGCCCTCAAGGAGGCTGCTGCTAGTTGGCCTGCGGCACTTCTCCAGGACACAGCATCCTGGTTAAAATGGAGACGTTCTGCCCTTTCCTTCTGAGATTACCCAGCTTTGTTGTCTCCCTTAGATCAGAGAGTGTGGTTCGAGAGATGGAGCTGTTAGCGAAGATCACTGCCCTGGACTTAAACCCAGAGAGGACTGAACTCCTGAGCTGCTCCCGTGATGACTTGCTGAAAGTCATCGACCTGCGGACAAACGCCGTCAAGCAGACATTCAGGTACCTGCGGGTGGTGAGGGGCCTGGCCCTGCCCTGCCTGCTTCGGTCCTGCTGGGTGCGCGTGCTGGGAAGCTCACGTGCCTGCTGTTTGTTTCAGTGCACCTGGATTTAAGTGCGGCTCTGACTGGACCCGGGTCGTCTTCAGGTGAGTGGCCACGCCCACCCCCACCAGGCTCAGTCTCAGAAGCTGCACACAGATGTTTTCTATGAGGGAGGGAGAGCAGCATTCTGGGTCTGAACCGGAGCACCCGAGTCCCAGGGAGCCTGACAGTCATGTAGAGTCAGTCAGGGTCTTTTGCCTTTCTTGTATTCCTTTTGGTTTTTGGGTTTTGTTGTTGTTGTTGTTGTTTTGGTGGTACTAGGGGGCTGAATGAACCCAGGGCCTCAGGCACACCTTTTGAGTGCTCTGCCACTGGGCTGCACCCCTACCCCTTTTTTATTTTTTAAATTGAGACAGGGTCTCGCTAAGTTACGCAGGCTGCCTCTGGCCTCAAACCTGTGATCCTCTTGCCTCTACCTCCCGAGTTACTGGGATTACAGGCAAGCACCACCACGCCCAGCTCTCATTCCTTTTGTGATTGCATGAGCATAGTGTGTTGCGCCAAAGCATAGTGGCTGGCTGGTTGCTTGGTTCTGGGTGAGCCGTCAGGTTGCCCCCTCCCCTTGCCCGTTTACCAAGACTCTTGGCAAGCTTTCAGGGAGGGGTGGGAAAGACTTGGCAGACCTGGGGGGACAGTAAACAGGCGCTTTGGAGGCAGCGCTCCATGGTGGGCCCCAGTTTCCCTGTCCTCGTCTCCCTTCTCCCGCATCCCATACCTCTCCCGAGTGTATTCCAGGCCAGCTCCTATCCTGGAGAGAGGCATCTCCACGTTTGATGCTTCGTTTTCCGTGTCACTCCATTGGCAGAAACCCGCAGCCATTCAGGGGTTGGCTTTGGTCTCCCTGTGTATTGTCTGGATTTGGTAGATGGTTAGGGACCTGGAGCCCCAGGAAGCAGCATGGTGCCACGGGTGAGCACGTGGCTGAGGCTGAGTCCCGTGGTGAGGCGGATTTGGCTGTGGTGCTCACAGACTGTGTGTGTCTTCCTGTCTGGGCACGCAGGAGTGCTCAGCCATGTGACTCATGAAGAAACAGCCCTTGGGAAGAGAGCCCTGGCGCCCCCAGCTTCTGTTCTCTTACTGTTCCTCCAGCCCTGACGGTGGGTACGTGGCCGCGGGCTCAGCCGAGGGCTCTCTCTATGTGTGGAGTGTGCTCACGGGGAAGGTGGAGAAGGTTCTTTCAAAACACCACAGGTAAGATGGACCCCACCAGCCTGCACACCCATGCCCAAATCCCAGCGCAGAACTTCATCCCAGGGGCTTAGACCTCAGTGGACCCCTCTAGGGTGGCAGCTTCACCATTTACACAGCACAGCCGCGGCCACAGGTGCTCCAGGTGGCTTCATCCATTCTCCATTCCTCCCTCTCCCTTGCTTCCTTGGACCTTTCTGTTGTCCGTAACTTGAAGTGTCCTGAGCACTGATTTTCACCTATCTTCATTACCTTCCACCTGGTGGGCAGCCCCTGGCTGCTTTTTCCCAGCGTGTTCCGTCCACGTAGGCTCTGGCTTCCTGCACAGCCACCTGTCCTCGTTGTCTGAGGTGCTGACCGTGCAGGTTCTGCCAGCGGCTCAGAGCCTTGCGGGGGTGCCTTTGTCTTCCTGCTCCCCTCTGAGCTGCTCCCTTAGAGTGAACTGAATAAGGCCCAGCTGCTAAAGGAGCCAAACTCCTTTGAGCCAGACCCTGCGTAATAACATGCAACATGCACGCCAGCCTTCTTTAATAGATGTCCCTGCTGTGGGGTGGGGGCAACGGCTGGACTCCAGATGCCCAGGGTCTGGTGTGTAGCTGGCTGGGGTCTCAGCCCCAGTGCTCAGAAGCTTGATGCTTTTCTCGTCTCTGCTTGAAGCTCCTCCATCAACGCGGTGGCTTGGTCCCCCTCTGGCTTGCACGTCGTCAGTGTGGACAAAGGCAGCAAAGCTGTGCTGTGGGCACAGCCCTGACAGGCCCCTCAGGACAGCACAAGGACTCTCACGGCCTGTCAGTGCTGGCGCTGCGTCCTCCCAGAGAAGAGTTCCAGCCACGTGGCGCTATGGCCTGCCCTCGAACGGGATTTCTGAGAAGTTTGAGGTCTCTGGTGGCCTAGAAGAATCAACACTGAAGCAGCGTGACCCCGCAGCCACCTAGCAAAGGTGTGGGTGCTTGCCCTGTTCGGGTGGGAAACACTACTAGCTCTGATCTTCCATACCTCATTGGGGAGCACCCTGGGTCTCCTCGCTGGATGCAGTGCCAATGCCACCCCACACATCTAGTGTTGGGGCCCTGTGCTTCTCCTTTCCTTCCAAAGTCGGTTCTGGCCTGATGCGCGCCCCACACATTGGGTCATCTGCCCGGTGGACTTGCTGTAAGCTTGGATTAGCGGAAACCCCAAACACAGGGCCTGTCCTGATTCCAAGGAGGCGCTGGGCTTGTTGCAGAGCCCTCGTTGTGATCTCATTTTATTACTGGCGAGACTCCTTCAGTCCCCTCTAGTGGTCTCCACAGCCCCTGGCTCCCTTCCTTCACACACTTGCACATATATATTTCTTGGTCGAGAAATAAATGTAGATTTGGTTTCAGTGATGATTTTTTGAGAAAGGAAAGGGCATGTGCCAGTCTTTCCCGGCGAGGCAGGTTCGCAGCAGAGGTGAGGAGTGTGCACTTCATCGCTGCACGTGCTTGGCAGCTGGGCGTGTGCTGCGCTCATCTTGCTGACAGCGGCTGAGGCCTCAAAGGCTTTGCTCTGGAGCTGGCAGTGGGGACTGTAGCCACTGCCCCTTTGCCAGGCTCCCATGTGTTGGCCTTGGGGTTCAGTGCAAAAACCAGGTCAGGAAATGGGAATTACAGTTCAGTCTAGGACATTAATCTTTAACATTGGACCTGTGTACAAGATTTTAGTTCTGCGCCTGGGTGTCTGAAACACCGTTTTTGTCACATTTTAATTTGCACTTTATTTTTTTCTTCCACACGTGTTCTCTGGACAGCTAGGGCCATGAGTGCAAGCACAGGGGAAGGGGAACCGGCTGCCTTTCCTCTGGTGGCTGTCATCTCTGTTCCTCCTCTCTTCCTCGCCTGCACTTCCCCTTCTGATTTGCCAGTCAGAGAGCCTGTGTGGAGGGAGTTGAAGCTCACAGGCCAGGGCACATCTTTTATTTATTTAATTATGTGGCCCAGCAGAACTTGATTATAAATTAAAAAAACCTGTCATATACTTTTCAAACCCTGTGTGTCCTGGTGGTTATTTCATTCTTCATCCTTGAAAGAAAAAAAGGGGTATGAGGGAAGCTGGTTTGTTTTTCTGGTATTGAGTCTAACTCATGGATATGGGGCTAGGGTTTAGCTCAATTCATAGAACACCGCTCTGTGCTCTCTGAGGCCCTGAGTTCGATCCCTAGCACCGCAAAAATGGGAGAGGGATGTGGCAGCCCACTCCCAAAACAATCAGCCATCGGAAACCCCACAGGGATGGCTGAGTTGAACCCGACTCAATAGCACCTGACTACAGCTAATGTACTTTCCTGGTGTTTTACCCTCATTGTTGCAGTGTCAACCCCTCCCACTGGTTATTACTGTCACCAAACACCAATATTCCAGTTTCACGTCCTGGTCACTGTGAAGCTTCTCCAGCACTTTGCCACCCACACTCCTGGGCCCCTGCAGGGAGCCTTTGTCCACAGGGCTTCTTTTTTGGCCTGGAGTCACCTCTGCTGAAAAAGCAGGGATTACAGTGCCGAAGCGTCATTTGTGGCAGCTCAGGTCCTTCAAGGAGCATCTTGAGCTATAGCACGGTCATCACCCTGAAGGGGACTCACCCAGCCATCAGCAGCCTAGCTCCACAGCTTAAATCGAGGTCCCATCGTGATCTGGGGTCTGAGGCAGACGACCATGCAAGGAAGTACATGAGCTCTCCAGGAGCTGAGTACAACTCATCGTGGGCCCAGGTAAGCATCGCAGTAGCTTCAGATCACCCTGGCTGTGACCTTGAAGGGAAGCAGGGCTCTCTCCCTTTTTCTCAGTCTGAGTTCCATCTCACACTGACAACTCTTCAATCCTTTGACTGCCAAGGCTAAGCCAAATGTGTGGGGTCACTTGGTACCAGGGCATGGAACTTTTGTTTACCTTGAGGTCTTAGCTTCAGAGTGTGGTGAATCTGGCACCTTCCCATTGCTGTTGGTTCCTCTAGTGCGGGTAGCTGCACATAGGTGGTTTGGGTTTTTTTAATTTCCCAGGTAATTCTGATGTATAGCCAGCAATGAGAGCTAATTGACCATCTGGTGGGTGTTAAGAGCTAGCTATGTTGTTGTTAGGTGCTGACAAGTCAGTATCTGACTCATAACAACCCTGTGTACAACAGATGAAACACTATTGTCGTGCTTCTCTGCAATTCGTAGGGTTTTCGATGGCTGTTTGTGGGAGTGGGTTTCCGGGTCCTTCTCCCAAGCCTATAGCATCTGGTGTTCCCAGGTGGTCTCCCATGCATGTACTAACCAGGTCTGACCCTGCTTAGTTTCCAAGATCTGATGGGATGGGATGCCAGTGCTATGGCTGCAGGCTGAGCTGCCCTATGCTCAGTTTTTAATGGATGTTCTTTTGTTTTATGTTGTTAAGACAGGATCTTATCCACATGTAGTAGTGTGCACCTGTATTCCCAGTGACTTGTGAGGCAGAAGCAGGAAGATTGCAGATAGAAGACCAGAAGCAGCCTGTGTAACTTAGTGAGACCCTGACATATATTAATAACAATAATAATAATAATAATAATAAAGGGCCGGGAGTTCAGCCCAGACAGAGTGCTTACAAGGTATGTGTGAGGCCCTGGGTTCACCCCCAAGTACTGGGGAAAAAGAAGGGAGGAAGGAAAGGAAAGGAAAAGAAAAGGAAAAACAGACTCTCATAGTCCTGACTGGCTTGGAAGCTGCTCTGTAGCCCAGCCACCATGCCCGGCTTGTGCCATGGTGGTAGCCATAAGACCTGCTTTGGTCTGGACATTATGTTTCAGTGTTTGAGGATTAGAAAATGTAATGGCTTTATATTCCCTAGGTCATTGCTGAATTCTTGTCTTTTGTACGGGAGGAGGGGATCCTGGAGAGGAAGCACATGCTAGGCAGGTGCTCCATCACCGAGCTGTACCCCCAGCTCACAGGCCTTATTCAAGCAGGTACCACCCTTAAAGCAGGTGTGCACTACCCTTTGTCGTCCGTGGTGTAAAGGCCCTTTTTCATCCTTCACATCAAGGCACCCTGGGAATTCTGTATGTTGTTATTAGGTGCCATCAAGTCAGGTCCGACTCATAGTTGACCCTCATAGGGTTTTCAGTGGCTGATTGTTTTGGGGAGTGGCCTGCCACATCCTTCTCCCATTTTGGTGGTGGTAGGGATAAGCCCTGGTCTTCAGAAAGTGCTGAGCAGTGCTCTACCAACTGAGCTAAACCCAGCCCCAGAATTTTGTGTGGACGTGGAGAAATCGATGACCACCCCCAGCCCCTGCCACTGCCAGCTCGGGGGCTCAGTCCTGGTCCCACAGGCAGGTTGGCTGGGAAACCAGGTTGCCGTGTACCAAGGCATGCCGAGCTAACGGAGTGTCCTCGCATCTGTTGGCCCTAGCTGCGGCTTTTGTCAAGTTGACATTTTGAAGTGTGGACTTTACACTAATACCCTGTGTGGGGCACCAGGAGACGAGATGGGCAATGACATTTTTGTTTTCAGAATGTGGTTCTCAATTTTATAATTTGAATTATATCCCATTCCACAAGCAGAATGAAGTTCCACAGTTCTTTTTTTCAGTACTAGAGGGGGTTGAGGCTGGGATTTAGCTCAGTTGGTAGAGCGCCACTCTGCAGTCTCTGAGGTCCTGAGTTCGATTCCCAGCACCGCAAAAATGGGAGAAGGACGTGGCAATCCACTCCCAAGGCAATCCCGAAACAGCCATTGAAAACCCTGTGAGGGTCACTATGAGTCAGACCCAACTGGAAGGCACCTAACAACAACAGAGGGGGTTGCACCCAGGGCCTCACACATGCTCGGTGCACCCTACCACTAAGCTGCATTCCCCAGCCCCTTTTTTATTTTTTTATTCTGAGACAATGTCTCACTAAGTGGCACAGGCTACCGCTGGCTTCAAACTTGCCATCCTCCCTCCTTCACCTTCTGAACTGCCGGAGTCACAGATAGATGTGCACTGCTGCGCTGGGCCTCACTCTCTAGCTCTGACTGGAATCCTGCCCCCATGTGAGCCTGGTGCTGGGACCAGCTCATCGGTCCTGCCTGCTACACCAGGCCCCCAGGGGAGGAGGTACGCACAAGTACAGCTTCCAGAGGGACAGAGTGAGTTGGCCATGCTGCTCCCCATCACCTCCTGGCCCCTACTCTAATCCCACGTGTACCAGAAACCACAAGTTTTCATCAAGCAAACTCTCGAAATCTTAGATAAAGCAAGGGATACCTGGATGTGTGTAGGTTAGACAAATGCCTGCAGTGTGTGGTATGTGCCAGTAAGAGATAGGACTGAGGCACAAAATGGTCCTTTACTTTTATTCTTATTTATTTATTCCTTTCGTGGTGCCAGAGAGCCTCACATGTACTTGGCAAGTGCTCTACCACTAAGCTGCAGCCCCTGTTTTTTTTTAAATCTTGAAACAAGGTCTTGCTAAGTTATCCAGGCTCCTTCTGGCCCAGAACTTTTGATCCTCCTGCTTCATCCTCCCGAGTTGCTGGGATCAGAGGCAGGCGCCATTGTACCCAGCTCGGGAGCTCTGGCTTTGACCGTACCTCTCTCTGCTGGTTTCCATCGGTGCCTCTGAACCCTTGCTGGCCTGTTCATTTCAGGTGTTTCTCCCACTTCTTGCTCTGACCACACCTGTGTCTCCTAAACCTTTCCCGCTTCTCAGTGAGTCCCCCTGGGCCTGCAGCTCTCACTTTGCTCACCCTGGCAGGTGTGGAGAGAATGCCAGATCAGGACAGATCTGGAACCTAAGAAGGCAAACAATTCTGTGATGAGCCCTGATGAGCCCGCCAGTTGACAGTTTCAGCCATGTTGCGTGGTCCCCTTCATGCTTTTCCCTCATAATATTCTAAAGCCAGCTTCAGCTCAGTGTTTTACCCATAAATCCTCTCAGATCCCAAAATGACATAGACATCAGCCATAATTTACACCTGGTAGAATTTAACAGTAACTTACTAGAATCATTTAGTATCCGGTCCATATTCAGACCTTCCTGGTGGGTGCGATAAGTTTTCTCAGATTAAATCAGTATTCAGTTTTTGCTGCATAACAAACTGTCTCCAAATGCAGTGGTTTAATAGAACCATTATTTGTTTGTGTCAGCTGGCCAGATTGGGGATAAACGAAGGTTGGTCTTACCCATCTGGCTGTTCATGTGAGGTCAGCTGGGGGGCAGTGATGGCCCAGAAAGAAAACGTGAAGGAGCCCTTGTCACTGCTTGTGTCACCTCTGTTAACATCCCATGGGCCACAGCAGATGGCATGGACGGGATGGGTGCACTAATCCCAGTCCAGGGAGTAGGAGGGGTGTCTTGGCGCCACCTTGGTGTCAGCAACAGTGTGGGCTCCTTGTGCTTCCCATTGCCTTGAGTCTCCCTTGTTCTACAACAGTACAGCTTGCTGATGCTTTGCAATGTCCCCCATCGGGTTTGGCTGACTTTCCTCCACAAGCGTAAACCTGCATCTCAGGAAACATCAGCCCTGCATGTTGCCGTGTGCTGCACGTCACAATGTGCGCGCATTTGCTCTGCCCCTGGGCTTCCTTTCCTCAGAGAACTGGAGTGAGGAGAGGGCGGCCAGGTGGACTTGTGAGCCACGTGGTTTCTAGTTGTGGAGCCACAAGTCCTGCTGCCCCCAGGAGCACAGGCCACAATGAGTCAGGAGCTGTCAGGCCCCTGCATTCTTAGTATCCAGTAGAGGGTGTGGCCCCTCATGTGTGCCCAGTCAGCTTTGTATTTAGTAGAGTTGAATCCATTGAGTTTCAGCTCACATAACATGAACCTTTTTTTTTTTTAAGCAATACTAGGGGGTTGAACCTAGGACTGTACATGGTGCTTTGTAAGCACTCTGCCGCCAAACTACATATCTCCAGCTCAATTTTTTTTATTATTAACTATTTTTTTTTAATCAGGGTCTTGCTAACTTGCGCAGGCTGCCCTGGCCTTGGACTGGTAATCCTCCTGCCTGAGCCATCTGAGTCACTGGATGACAGAAGCGCACCACCCTGCCCAGGAAAACAAACCATTTTAATGTGAACAACTCTGTGGCATTTGTATTTTCACAGTGTTGTACAGTCCACCTCTAGTACCCACAAAAACAGTGTCAGTGTTTTTATCTGAAGAAAAGTCGGGGGTCTGGGCCGGGCGCAGTGGCACATGCCTGTAATTCCAGTGGCTTGGGAGGCAGAGGCGGGAGGATCACAAGTTCGAGACCAGAGGCAGTCTTTGTAGCTTAACAAGACCCTGTCTCAAAAACTAAAAGAAAAAAAGTAGCTGGAGTTGCAGCTCAGTGGTCCAGCACTTGCAGAGCACGCAGGCGCAAGGCCCTGGGTTCATCCCCAAGTACCGAAAAAAAAAAAAGGAAAGTCGGGGGCCTTCTCCCTAGGAAAAGACATGTCTACACAGTTTTGCATACAACCTGAGGTGGTGTACAGGCCCTGAGGCCATCTGTGGGTAGGGTAAGGGCCCTCGGTTTGTGATTGGCTCCAGATTCTTTTGAAGCAGTCTGGTCATCGTGGGGATCCTATTGTTGTTGCAGTCTAGTGGGCAATACCAGAGGCTGAAGAAACACCTGTGCAGATGTCAGCCCCCAGGGGAGGACAAGAGGTACTCGCGACCCCTCTGCACAGTCCATGGGTCTCCCCACTCTTGCAAGACAGGGAAACTGGGATCCCCTTGTGGAGGTGGAGAAAAGGAAGTAGCAGTGAAGCCAAGCTTTCTCAGGGTCACATGGGGTTCCTCAGTGGGCCAGGGAACCCCTGGACTCCTGTGGGGCTGCTTGTGCAGCCTGCTCTTAACCTGTTACCAGAACCTGCTTAAGGAGGTGGTATTTAAAAGCTCTGGTTCCCTGCACTCTTCATAAATCCAATTGCTGCAGATATCCCTCATGTTCTCTACCTGGTGAGGCTAAGGCAGTGTAGGGACTCTTTTTTTTTTTTTTTTTTTACGGTACTGGAGGTTGAACCCGGGGCCTTGCACTTGCATGCTCTGCCGTAGGGAAAAATTGGGAGGAAATTGGAAAAACTCCCAAACTGGGAAAACGGCTTTTGAATATCTGGTTTTGTAAATTTGAAATCCTAGGGAAAATGAAAGTAACTTGGTTGCACGTTTGTACAAAACCCTTCCTGATTGGACAATTGGACTGAATGGTGATTGGCTCAGGCCATTCCGTGTGTGCGAACTATATAAGGAGCTGCGCTGTGGCAGCTCGACCCTTTTTTCGCCTTCTTGCCCATTCCTGCCCGGATCACCAATGAGAAAATGCCTCTCCCGCTGTTCTCCCCAGACCTTTGGTGAGGAAAGAATGCTCTCCCGTCACAATCATCAACAAGGAAAAGAACCTGCTCTCTGTCTCATCACCACCGAAGCAACAGCTGTCTTCTCGTGACCACCGAGACGACCAACATAGGTGTTTGCCCCTGGGAGACAAAAGCACCTGAGGCTTTTCCTTTCTCCCTTCTCCTCTGGGTGACGAGGGCTGCAGGAGTCCGCGCCCCTCACCTGAGGGTCCCAAGTGAACTGTGTTTAGTATCTGTGTGTGCGGCGGCGCCACCCATCCGAACCTCCAGGCTGGACCGGGAGGCGTGCGCCCCACATAGAGTTGGCGCCCGAACGTGGGGCCCAACACTCTGCAAGTGCTGGACCACTGAGCTGCACCCCAGCCCTTTTTTTTTTTTTTTTTTTTTTTTTTTTTGGCTTTTTGAGACAGGGTCTTGCTAAATTACTCAGACTGCCTCTGGTCTTGAACTTACGATCCTCCTGCCTCCGCCTCCCAAGCCACAAAGGTTACAGGCATGCACCACCGTGCCCGGCTCAGGGACAGGGTTTTTACAGTCAGTGGACGTTCAGCCAAGTATGCCCATTTTCCTCGAGCATGTGCCCCAAGAAGCCCCTATGCTGATAAACTAGCCCTGAACCTCCTAAGGCTCTTGGCTAACCATCCCTACCAGGCCACGGCCACTCCCACCGGTAAGCCCACTGTGTTTAGCGTTTGGAGCCGAAGCATGAGGCCTGCATCGCCATATCATTGGAGGTGAGACCAGAGAAACAGGTCCCACTTGGGCCAGAGCTCCCTAGAGGGGCAATTCAGAGGCCAGGCCACCTCACAAAGAAATTGAGGGGAAGGAGCCAGCTCTTTGCCAAGTAAGGACCTTTCCCCGAGTGACTGTTGTTGTTGTTGTTAGGTGCCGTCGAGTCGGCATCCGACTCATAGCGACCCTCATAGGGTTTTCAATGGCAGACTGTTTTGGGATTGACTTGGGAGTGGATTGCCAGGTCCTTCTCCCATTTTTGCAGTGCTGGGAATTGAACTCAGGACCTCAGAGACTGCAGCGCAGCGCTCTACCAACTGAGCTAAATCCCAGCCCCTGAGTGACTGTACTCATGGTTATTTCACAGAAAGAAAGGGTATTTCTGTCTTTGTGCTCAGGAGCGACACTCAGAAATGTTTGCAGGGAAAGTGGCATGATGTCTGCTTTTATTTTCGAATGGTGAAGAGGTTGGACACAGAAGGGCATGAGCAGTGAAGTATCTTGCTGTTGACCGGTGGGGTGTTTCTTATATTTCTTCCAACTTTCCCCTGTGTAGTAAAATTCTGGGCTGGGATTTGGCTCAGTTGGTAGAGCGCTGCGCTGCAGTCTCTGAGGTCCCAAGTTGAATTCCCAGCATCACAAAAATGGGAGAAGGACCTGGCAATCCACTCCCAAGGCAATCCTGAAACAGCCATTGAAAACCCTATGAGGGTCGCTATGAGTCAGATACTGACTCGACGGCACCTAACAACAACAACAACAGTAAAATTCTAGAATGCAGAACTAAGGTCAGAGAAGAATCTGCTTGCTGTGGGCTGGAGGGTCAGTGGAGGGTTGGTGGAGGTAGGTGCAGGGGACCACTAGGAGTGATGGAATGTTCAGTGCCTGGATCGCAGTGGTGGCCACACATGTGGGCAACTGGTAGAGCTCAGCAGCCAGCACACTGACAATTGGACAAGTTGGGTTGGATCTGAAGCCTATCACGGTAAAGATAGGAGGAAGGGTGGTTCAGTGCTAGAATGTTTTTTTTGTTTTTGTTTTTGTTTTTGTTTTTTGCGGTACTGGGTGTTGAACCCAGGGCCTCGCGCCTGCATGCTCTACAAGTGCTGGACCACTGAGCTGCACCTCAGCCCATTTTTTTTACTTTTTGAGACAGGGTCTCGCTAAGTTACACAGACTGCCTCTGGTCTCGAACTTGCGATCCTCCCGCCTCCACCTCCCGAGCCACTGGGATTACAGACATGTGCCACCACGCCCGGCCAGTGCTAGAATGTTGAGAGCCTCATGATCTTGGAATAAATAAAGTGCAATCCTGTATATCAAATACATTGGCTCTTAGAAAAAACTCACAAGAATGCCTGCTTTTCTCATTTCTCCACTAAGAAGTGAAAAATTCGTCACAGACCAGGGGTTGGGAATGACATTTCCATAAAAAGAGTGAGAGTAGAATTGCTTAGCATCCGCAAGACCTTGAGTTCGATCCCCACCACCGCTGAACAAAAGATCTGTCATCCAATTCATCCCCAAGGATCCCCCGCCTCTCCACAGGCCTTGGAGGTCAGTCGTCAGTGACTAAGCTGTGCCCGTCTGCACCCTTCCTGTGGCCAGGGGCCCACAGGGGACAAAGCAGTGGGAGGGTGTGAGTCCCAGGAGAACCACAGATACAGACAGGGTGAGGGCCTGTAGCCACAGCTAAGGGACCTCCATAGGGACCCATAGAAGAACCTCAGGAGCTGGGCGCGGTGGTGCACGCCTGTAATCCCAGTGGCTCGCAAGTTCCAGACCAGAGACAGTCTGCAGAACCTAATGAGACCCTGTCTCACAAAAGTTAAAAAATGGGCTGGAGGCAGCAGCTCAGTGGTCCAGCCCTTGCAAAGCATGCACGCATGAGGCCCTGGTTCAACCTCCAGTACCACCAAAAAAAAAAAAAAAAGAAGAAGAACCTCAGTTATTTTTCTATTTTTCTTCCTCTTTGTTTTTGTTGGGCTTTTTGTCATTTTTGTTTGTTTTTGTTTTTAGACAAAGTCTTGCTGTGTAACCCAGGCTGGCCTCAAACTCCCAATCCTCTTGCCTCAGCCTCCTGAGTGCTGGGATCACAGGCATGTACCACAGCACCCAGCAAAAAAAAACAACCTTAAAGTGTATTGATACCTAATAGTTTGACCATGCGGAGAGCACCCACGTTAACTCCTTAGTGTGTATTCTTGCAGATTATTCAGAGGCATATAAGCCTGTGTGTGTGTACACGTGTGTTTAGGTATATAAATACACGTGTATATGCCGACACGTGTCCATGCAGCCTGTTCATGTCTGGAAAATGTGATCATACTATAGTCTTTGTCCCAGTCATACCTGCCTTCCTGTTCAGTCATTTCAGTCTTACCATAGTCAGATCTTCCAGCGAATTCAAAATGCCCATATAGCTTATTAATTGAGTATTTAATCTGGAAGCACATATTACATCCGGATATTGAGTCATGTGGCCTGGGATTTAGCTCAGTGGGTAGAGCCCTGCGCTACAGTCTCTGAGGTCCCGAGTTCAGTGTCCAGCACTGCAAAAATGGGAGAAAGGCCTGGCAATCCACTCCCAAGGCAATCCCGAAGCACTCAGCCATTGAAAATCCTATGAGGGTCGCTATGAGTCGGATACCAACTCGACGGAACCTAACAACAACAACAACATTGAGTCATGTGAGTGGTTCATTGTTTGAGACAAGGTCTCACTGTGTAGCCCAGGCTGCCCTTGAATTCCCATCAATCCCCTTGCCTCGGCCTCCAGAGGGCTGGGATCATAGGCTCGCCTTAAGTGTGTTTTGATGTCACATCTCCCTTTTCAGTGGGGTTGATTTATGAAAAACCGCAGCAGCTTTCTGGCTTTGTGTGGCAGGTCTCTGGTGGTGTCATTGAGGTTGTTCCTCTTTTTCTCAGGGCTCATGGGTTCAAGCAACTCCAAGGGGACACCTCTCATATGGCCAACCCCATTGCCCACTCGAAGGTGGACCGTTGGATCTGTGGCGGCACACTTATGCTGAGCCTCTGGTCCATCTGCATTACTCTGACCCTGGAGAGACCACCCTTCCCCAGGTCCTGTTCCCTAGTCTGTCTTAGTCTGGAAGCTCAGTTGAAACCTGTCCACCATGGGTGACCCTGCTGGTACGTGAGATACCAGTGGCATAGCTTTCAGCCTCATAGCAACACGCAAGGCCCCAAAATACAGCAAACTGACAGACCTGTAGAAGTTTTATTAACTGTGAAAAGACATTTGACTGTGTGGATCATAACAAATTATGGATAACACTGCCAAGAATGGGAATACCAGAGCACCCCATTGTTGTGTACATGGACCAGGAGCAGTCTTTCAGACAGAACAAGGAAACACTGCTTGGTTTAAAGTTGAGAAAGATGTGCGTCAGGGCTGTATCCTTTCACCATATCTCTTCAATTTCTATGCTAGGCAATAAATCCGAGAAGCTGGACTTTATGAAGAACACAGCATCAGGATTGGAGGCATGCATTACGTAGATGACACAACTCTGCCTGCTGAAAGTGAAGATTTGAAACATTTACTGATGAAGATCAAAGAATATAGCCTTCAGAATGGATTGCGACTCAATCTCAAGAAAACAAAAATCATTACAACTGGGTCAGTACGCAACTTCATAGTGGGTAGAGAAAAGATTAAGGTTGTCCACAGTTTTGCTTTTCTTGGTTCTACAGTCAACACCCATGGAAATCAAAAGACACATTGCTTTGGGAAAATCTGTGGCAAAGGATCTCTTTAAAGTATTGAAAAATAAAGATTTCACATAAAAGAAAGAAGGTGTCCCTGACTCATGCCATGGTATTTTTAGTTGCATCATATGGTTGTGAAAGCTGGACATTGAACAAAGGGAGATAGGAGAAGAATTGATGCTTTTGAATTATGATGGTGGAGGCAAATACTGAATATACCATGAACTGCCAAAAGGACCAACAGATCTGTCCTAGAAGAAATGTAACCAGAGTGCTCCTGGGAAGCAAGGATGGCTAGACTGCGTCTTACATATTTTGGACATGTGGTCAGGAGGGACCAATACCTTCGGACAGCATGTCCAAAATATATAAGATGTAGTCTAGCCCTCCTTGCTTCCAAGGAGCACTCTGGTTGCACTTCTAGGACAGATCTGTTAGTTCTTTTGGCAGTTCATGGTATATTCAACATTTGTCTCCAGCACCATAATTCAAAAGCTCAATTCTTCTCCTGTCTCCCATATTCAACATATAACTTTCATAAGCATATGATGCAATTGAAAACTATATGTTAGGCAATGATAAATGCTGTACAGAAGAGGGAAATGGATGGGAAAGAATATAGACGTGTTGGGTGAGTTGATTTGGTTTTGTAATAGAGTATACAATGAATAAGGTGACTGAAGTAAAGACTCAGTATATGCATATCTGTGGGAAGCGGAAACAGCAAGTACAAAGGCCCTGGGGTAGGTTAAAAGAAAGGCCAATGGACTAGAACAAAGTGGGTGAGGGAAAGAGTGATGGATAAATAAGGTCAGATGTAACAGTGTAGATCCTGTGGGACCTAGCGGGCATTGTGCAGACCAGCATGTTTGCATAGACGCTAATACACCAAATGTCACAATTGACCTTATACTTTATTCCTAGACACAGGGCGATGCCCGCTATGTGTGTTTAGTGGTCACAGCGTCCTATCCATTCATTCCCAAGTATTCTTGGGAGTGTGTATTGCTCCCCTCAAAAAATGAGGGAAACACAGTGTCTTGGCCTCCCACCTCTCCGCACCTACAGCCAAGAAAGGGGAGTAGCCCTAGTGAGAGTGAAAGGCCACTGTGTCCCCAGCCTGATCCTGGGAGTCCAGAGGGCTCCCTGGAGGAGGCCACTCCTGGCCAGACTCTTCGAGGCAGAGCAGGGCCAGGAAGAACATGCAGGGGAGAGAGGAGTTGGTCCAGGCAAAGGACAGTGGTGGCGAGCAGGGGCTACGGGCATCGCGTGGGAAGGTGGGCAGAGGCGCGAGGGGCTCCAGGAAGTTCGCCTCCACCTGAGAACGACGGCACCTCTGGAGCCTGGAGTGACAGGCCTGGGCTGGAAGGGCCTGGAGGGTTGAGATGGATGTCATCAGGCAGAGTCACCGTGGTTCAGGGAAGCCCGGGGGCCGGTGGGCTGCCTGCAAGGCACAGGCAGACGCTCTGCGGTGGGGAGGAGGGGCACTGGGGGCTGGGTTTGTGGACAGCCAGTTCATCTGGAGGCTGCCATTTCTCCTTGACCTCCCTGACATAGTGCCTGCCGAGTTTAATCACGGCTCTCGTACTTGACAATCCCGTCTTGATGCTTAGGAGTGGGGGGATAAGTGGGCTATTTTCAGAACCCAAAGAGGTTTAGGATGGAAAGCAGCTTTGAGCTGGCTGTTGCTCCTCCGCCCGACACTTCCCCAGGCAAGGAGGATGCTCTGCGCAGAGCTCAGGCTCCTACCTAATGCCCTGAACTGCTGAAGCCGCCAAGCCACCATCTCCCTAATCCCCACACTCTGCCCCTTAAATGGATTTGGCTTCTCGACGATAAGACCTGGGTGCTGAGCATCCTCCCCAGATCCCCTCAAATCCCCCATGTGTCAGCCCAGGGCCTGGCCCAGGTCCCTGCAGGGTCATCTGGTGGGATAGCACCAGCAGGCTCAGACCAGGCACTGGCTGCTCACCATCCAAGGCGTAGCGACCCTTCTCCTGTGCCCCAGCCATCCCATCTGGTTGGTGACAGATCACAAGGTATGTGACTGCCAAGACCCAACCCTTCTCGGAAACCCAGGGCAGGTGCAGAGAGCCAGGAGGATGGGCATTCTCCTGTGGGTAGGCTGTCCCCAGGACTTGGCTAGTAGAGGAACTCAGAGACCATTTAATCCGTGGCAGCTCAGATGGCCTCTCACCTTAAAATTAAGACAAAGGAGAGGGGACAGACACAGTGGGAAAAGGACAGCACTGCTTAGGAGGAACAGCTGGACGGAGCTAAGATTCTCACATACTCTGCATAACTGCGTTTGCAAAGTGGTTATGGGTTAGAGTTGTGGGTTTCAGGAAGATTGTCTATTTCTTTGCCACGAGACATGGTCATGAAAGCTGGGCATGGGAATGCCCGCCAGTAATCCTGGTATTTGGGAGACTGAGGCAGGAAGATTGGAAGTACAAGGCCAGGCTGGGTTACATAGCGAGACCTTGTCTCAAACAAACAAAAAAAAATAGAATTTTAGATTCAACCTAAGTGTATGACATTGACATTTAATCAGAAAAACAAAACTGAATGCTGTCATTGAACCCAGCTGGACCTCTTGGTGAGGTTTACTAAGAAATGTTCAAGGCTCACCAAGAAAAAGAGAATACATGTTTAAAAAATACACAACAGTAAAGTACAAACTAAGCAAAGAGCTTACTTTATCAAACATGGATGTTGGAGCAGGTGGAAGGAAATGTCCAGGCATTTGAGAAGTAGGTTTTATACCCAGATGTTCTTGACTTTGTGTTTAGTATCTCTGTAACTTCTCCCAGCCCACTAACACCTGACATACATCCCAAGGGACAGACAACATGGCAGGCAGCATGAAGACCAGTAAGTCTCATGTCATCTTCAAAAAGATCTCTCGGGACAAATCGGTGAGTGGCACAAGAGTGGCTTGATGGAAATCATTGTAAAAATAAAAGCAAATGGCGCTTTGTTGAGTATAGACATTGTTGTGTTAGGTGCCGTCTAGTTGGAATCCAACTCATAGCGACCATTATAGGGTTTTCAATGGCTGACTGTTTCGGGATTGCCTTGGGAGTGGATTTCCAGGTCCTTCTCTCATTTTTGCGGTGCTGGGAATTGAACTCGGGACCTCAGAGACTGCAGCGCAGCACTCTACCAACTGAGCTAAATCCCAGCCCAGTATAGACATTACCAACATGAAATCCTGTGAGATTCAACAGAGCTCCAGGCCTATTTTCTGTCTCTGCCTGAGATGGATGGTCAGTGAGACATACAGGAGTGAGTGAATTGCAGGCATTCAGCTTCTCTTCAACCTTGTTGTTGTTGTTGGTAGGTGCTGTCGAGTTGGTGTCCAACTCATAGCAACCCTATGTACAACAGGCAAAACAGTAGTGTTAGTGCTTCTCTGCTATTCATTGGGTTTTCAATGGCTGATTGTTTTTTGGGAGTGGGTTGCCAGGTCCTTCTCCCAAGCCTACAGCACCTGGTGTTCCCAGGCAGTCTCCCATCCAAGTACTAACCAGGCCTAACCCTGCTTAGCTTCTGAGATCTGATGGGATCAGAAACCACAATGGTACAGCTGCAGTCTCTCTTCAACCTTGTTGTTGTTGTTAGGTGCCATCAAGTTGGTATCCCACTCAGCAACCCTACGTACAACAGGCGAAACACTATTGTCAGTGCTTCTCTGCTATTCATAGGGTTTTCAATGGTGGATTGATGTTTGGGAGGGGGTTGCCGTGTCCTTCTCCCATACCTACAGCACCTGATGTTCCCAGGCGGTCTCCCATCCAGGTACTAACCAAGCCCGACCCTGCTTAACTTCCTGACGGGATCAGAAGCCACAGTGCTAACAGCTGCAGGCCTCTTCAACCTTAGAGACCCCAGTCTTCTAATCTGTCAATCCCTATACCTTCACTGCAACTTTACTTCTTTCCCTTACTAAATTATAGAAATGTGTTTATGTTTTACATGTATAGCATGTGTCAATTTGGAATGGCTGTATGACCAGGGTCCTGTAGCTACCATACTGGACAGTGTGGACCCCGCTTATTCTCCTGGCTGATTTCAGAAGCCCATGCTGGGCCCAGTAGGAGCTCTCCGGTCCTTACTGTTCCATCCACGAGATTCAGGCCTTGCACCTGCACCCTCTTGGTGCCCCCTCCTGTCCAAGCTGGAGAGTGTCGTCCCTGTCATCCAGTGCTTAGACCCTTCGGGTTGATCGTCTGGGTGCCTTCAACCTCCCATTCTCCCCTCTCTTTCCCTACTTGTGTCTGTCCAGCCCACTTTATCCCAGCTTCTGACAGAGGGGAGGGAGCACTTGGGCTGATTTTCCTGGTCGCTCTCGGTTTTCCTCCCTCATCCCTAAATAGACAGTCCTCAGACCAAGAAATATGGTTTTTTTTTCTATCTTGTAGTCCCAGAGAGAAAAAGAGAATTCATCAATTCACGTCTCCTATATTAGGATCATCTCAGCGGCACCCTCCGCAGGCTCTGGCCTGGTGTGCTGGGCGCCACTCCCACTTCTCTGGGACTCTCTCAATCCCACACTCTCCCTCCTCGGGGTGGAGGCAGCGTGGCTGCCTCAGCCCCAGGGGTCTCTCACTTGACAGCATCCACAAGGAGGACACCGTGGCTTCCTGGGGACTCTCTCTTTTTTTTTTGCAGTACTGGGGGTTGAACCTAGGGCCTCACGCTTGCATGCTCTGCAAGTGCTGGACCACTGAGCTGCACCCTCAGTCCATTTTATTACTTTTTAAGACAAGGTGTCGCTAAGTTACGCAGACTGCCTTTGGTCTCTAACTTGCGATCCTCCCACCTCCACCTGTCGAGCTGCATGCGCCACCGTTCCCGGTCCTGGGGTCTCTTTTAAGGGTCAGGAAACCTTTCCCAGAAGCCCTCCAGGAGGCTTCCTTCCTTCTCGTCTTCCAGGCTGAAATTCGTTCACCTGCCCACCCTGTACCAGTCACAAACAGAAATTGTTGTTGTTGTTAGGTGCCGTCGAGTCAGTATCCGACTCATAGCGACCCTCTGTACAACAGGGGAAACACTATTGTCAGTGCTTCTCTGCTGTTCATAGGGTTTTCAATGCCAGATTGATTTTTGGGAGGGGGTTGCCAGGCCCTTCTCCCAAGCCTACAGCACCTGGTGTTCCCATGCGGTCTCCCACCCAGGTACTAACCAGGCCCGACCTTGCTTAGCTTCCGAGTTCTGACGGGATCTGATGCCACAGGGCTACGGCTGCAGGCTGAAACAGGAATTAGATGATCAGAATTGGACCAGGTCAGGCAAGGATTGCCCCCT
Source organism: Pedetes capensis (assembly GCA_007922755.1). NCBI lineage: Eukaryota > Metazoa > Chordata > Mammalia > Rodentia > Pedetidae > Pedetes > Pedetes capensis. The sequence goes on along the minus strand of VMDO01002921.1, from coordinate 2,680 downwards.
GGGGCTGGTCTCTAAGCACACTGCCCCGGGGGATGGTGGGTCCTGAATATGACCGGCAACTCTTGTTCAGGAAAGGAAGCCCATCACACCGCCCTGCTTCTCCATGGGCTCCCACTCTTCCCCTACCCCCAGGACAGTGGCAGTGGGGGGCTTTGCTCTCCCTGACATTCGCCGCTGCAGAACCCCTTGGGTCTCGCAGTCTACCACTGACCCTTTGCCTCAGTGATCAGCCCCTCCCTGCCTAAGTATCAGCAGCCTCTCCCAGTCCCCAGTCCTCTGCCAGCTTGTGAAAGCATCCTAACAAACACTGCCACCAGCTCCGCTCTGCCCCCACCTTTCCAGCTCTCCCTCACGCCCAGAGCACGGCTGCTCCCAGCCACACAGCGGCTGCCGCCCTGGCTTCCCCTTGCCAGTCCTTCCTCGCTGCGTGGCTGATACGATCTAAGTCCTGGTGTTCCCTTCTATGCATTGGCTAATTCAGCGGCAGAGCTGAGAGGAGTTGAGGTAGTGTAGGCCGAGTGCCCAGCGTGGGCCTGGTAAGCTCCCTGACGGCGTGCGGCTGTCCATCTTTCATTGCACGCTGCTGGGAAGGCATCAATGTCTTCCCAGATTCTTTAGGCTTGGGTCCTGAACGACCCTGTCTGGCATCAGCCGGCAGCCCCATTCGGTGGCCACTCACTGCAGAGGAGGAATTCAGTCTTCTGGCAGCTCCAGAAGAATCCCCTCTGCATACTTGGATCTTTTTTGCCCAGAGCACCCCTCGTCCCCATGGCCCTGGCCCCTCGGCTGCGCTCTGTCCTTCACTCTCCACGCAGGTAGAGCCTCCTTTGCACAGAAGAGCTTTCCTCTCTTCTTCCCTCCCCTGCCCTCCACCCTACACTTACCCCAAAGCAAAGGGCAGCGACCTGTGGGCTTTTACCCTGTGCCCAGCAGCACTTGCTTGCATGAAGGAGTGCGAACAGCATCCTCCCCGTTTATGCAGCTCCAAGGCTAGTGAGCCTGCAGCCGTAGCCCTGTGGCATCCGATCCCGTCAGATCTCGGAAGCTAAGCAGGGTCTGGCCTGGTTAGTACTTGGATGGGAGACCGCCTGGAACACCAAGTGCTGTAGGCTTGGGAAACAGACCCAGCAACCCACTCCCAAAAATCAATCCGCTATTTGAAAACCCTATGAACAGCAGAGAAGCACTGGCAATAATGTTTCGCTTGTTGTACATAGGGTCACTATGAGTCGGATCCTGACTCGACAGCAGCTAACAACAACAACAACAAGGCTAGTGAGGAGCCTAGGCTCCTGGCAGAACGCAGCCAGGAGGGCCATGTGCTCCAAAGCCTGGGGCACGTGGGGCCTGGATGGGCTTCCCAGGTGGAGAGCAGCAGAAGAGTGATGAGAGCAGGAGGGCGACGGGAACAGAGGCCTCCATCTGCGATGCGTGGGCAGCTGTGCAGATCTACTGCAGCCAAGGCAGGGCAGCCCGCAGCCCACAGAAAAGTGACCTTGCTGGCCACACGAGAGGGGTGGGATGCTGCTCCACCCACAGCGAGGGGGCAGTGCCCTGGCATGGGTTGGCAGGTGGCAAAGCATTAGGGCTGCCGCCAGAACAGGAACAGGGAGCCTTGGCAGGGTTGGTATAGGGCAGTTTGCTGAGGTGAGGGCAGGTGGGGAAAAGATCACAAGAGAGCGCCCAGGACACCATACCTTGCTAGAGGCAGCAGGACACTGGCACCTTCTTGTACTCAAGGGACGGGGGATTGAGCAGCTGCCGGAGGTCAGCAGGGCCACCTGTGGAGGGACGCGCCAGCTCCAGGCCAGGCAGCCCGGCTGGCAAGCAGAGCACCTACACCTGTTCCCCTTCCCCCCACCACCACCATCAAGAGGCCTTGCCTGGACGCCAGAGGCCAGGGAATCCCCTGGGTGTTTCAACGGGGTGTGAGGCAGAGACAGTGCAGGGCACAGGGCACCTCGCACTGTGTCCACAACCCCTTCTCTCATGCCCAGGCACTGAGGCCTCCAGAAGGGCTCGGCACTGAATTTCTAAGGTTTCCCCAGGAATCTTCTCTGTAAGCAGGGGCCTAGACGCATTTGCTTAAGTCACTCTCAATGTCTGTCATGCAAATAACCGAGAAGGCACTGGGTCTGCTGATAGCTGGATAGGTCTGGATAGCTGATGTGCTATGGAGGGTCGAGGGCAGATGACTGAATGCCAACAAAAATGATTTGGTGCCTTCATGGAAGGGAAACGGGGCTTTTGAGAGACCCAAGGGAGGGGGCCAGCCAGGGCTTGTGCTCTTGCTCATTGGTGCACTTAGCCAGCACCTACTGAATCTCTCTGCACTGAAGTGGATACCATGAAGGCTGACAGCTGTGTGGAAGACTCTAGATTCTCACTTGAAAAGCAAAGATGTCACATTGAAGACGAAGGTGCATCTGACTCATGCCATGGTATTTTCAGTGGCATCATATGGTTGTGAAAGCTGGACACTGAACAAGAGAGACAGAAAAAGAATTGATGCTTTTGAATTGTGGTGCTGGAGACGTCTATTGAATATACCATGGACTGCCAAAAGAACCAACAAATCTGTCCTAGAAGAGGTACAACCAGAGTGCTCCTTGGAAGCAAGAATGGCCAAACTGCGTCTTACATATTTCGGACATGTAGTCAGGAGAGAACAATCCCTGGA
>VMDO01002920.1:139451-155240 GCA_007922755.1 Pedetes capensis | reverse complement strand
CATCGAGTCGGTATCCGACTCATAGCAACCCTCTGTACAACAGGGGAAACACTATTGTCAGTGCTTCTCTGCTGTTCATAGGGTTTTCAATGGCAGATTGATTTTTGGGAGGGGGTTGCCAGGTCCTTCTCCCAAGCCTACAGCTTCTGGTGTTCCCAGGCGGTCTCCCATCCAGGTACTAACCAGGCCCGACCCTGCTCAGCTTCCGAGATCTGACGGGATCGGATGCCACAGGGCTACAGCTGCAGGCACTCAGCTTGTATAGCAAAGACAAATAAATCAGGGATAAATATAATGCTAGAAAAGGAATTAGAGTTATTTTCATGTAGGCACTGTGGCACATGCCTGTAATACCAATGACCCAGGAAGCTGAGACAGGAGGATTGAGAGTTTGAGGCCAGAGGCAGTCTGTACAACTCAGCGAGACCCTGTCTCAAAATAAAAAATAAAAAATAGAAAGAGAAAAAAGCACTGGACAGCCACTCAGTGGTAGAGCGCTTGCTTAGTATGTGCAAAGCCCTGGGTTCATTCCCCCAGTACTGAAAAAAAAAAAAAAAAAGGTTATTTTCTATAGTCTTTTAAATACTGACATCATAAATTGAAATTGCTTTGACTATTAACATAAGTATATCCAACAGATACTGTGCCCAGCTCACATCTGTAGACTCAACGTCTAGCACAGTGCAAGGCATCATATAATATGCAACAACACTTAATAAATAGTTTTTGAATGAGTGAATTTCTTAAAGTGCAGCTGTAAACTATGTTCTATAAGGATATTAGGTGAGTTATAGAAACCTGAAGGCTGCTATTGACTGCAGTGGGCAAGTGAATTAATCTCTCTGCTTCCTCAGCTATAAAGTGGGTATAACAACAGCAGTCACCGTGACAGGGTTGTTACAAGGATGAAACAAGAGTAGGTGAGTAGGTACCATATGGTTGTAAAGCTGATATTTAAATAGAACAGATAGTGCAACATACCTTTGAGGTCAGAGTGTAAGATTATTCAAGTCAACCAAAGTATTAGCTGGTTAAATAAGGTAAGATCCTTACAAATCAATGGTTTGTTCTCTATATTTTCTATTTGTATCAATAGTTATAGAGGATACTAAGCACCTCAAAAATACTACATATTTTATTGCACACAAAGAAGATGTTAGGTAGTAAGTTGAATTTGTTGACAAGTTTTAACATCTACTACACTATATCTTCAGAGGAAATCATACACAACCGCACTGACATGACAAGAAGACCCCACAGACTCAAAATAAATAGAAACAACTCATACTAAAACACTGCTGCAATGCTGGGGCTCTCAGTCACCAAAAGGCTCATCCATACAATGTGTGGTGGCATAGGGCACTTGTGCAAGAACTGACCATTAAATCAGGGATTCTCAACCTGTATTCCTAAACTCTGGGTGATTTGCTTGGAGGCTCCTCATTCAGAAGTGTCCTTTGTTCCTCTCACATTCACCCAGGAGACTCTCTGTTCTGCTGAAGTATCTGGGTTTCCTTCCGGGCTCCTCTGGCTACCACTCTCTTTCTTCATTCTCCTCTTCTTTTCCCAGGTTCCATTTTCAGTGCTTGGGCCTTCTAAGTCTCTCTCCTTGTCTGCATCTCACAGGCCCTTTCATTCATGAACTCCCAAACCACAGGCTGAGAATCCCTCCTTGAAGACCAGAAACTTCAATGCTGGTTACGTTTCCTCAAACTCTGTACCTGAAGAGTAATAGTAGCATATTTATTTCATGGGTTTGGGGTCTAGAAAAAAAAAAGTAAAAAGAAATCTAAAACAAACAAAACTCATATTTACTAGGCCAAAAGAGAAAGAAGCAAATTATATTTATGCCCAATTACCCTTATATGATAATGATGACTAGCAATTCTGATTTTCCCAGGACTATCCTGGTTTTAAAACTGAAAGTCTGATATCCTAAGAAATCCTTCAGTCCAGAGCAAACTGGGAGGGGTGGTTCGCTAGGGTGGCCCACGCATTCACTAATTAGATTTACAACATAAATGAATTCTATGAGCCACCTAATGAAACCTGCCTGAGCTTGTCCAAGTTAATTAGACTACTTTAAACCTGGGCTCATTTTTAAGTGTGGTTTCTAACTACATTATTATTATTATTATTATTATTATTATTATTATTATTATTATTTATCTCCCTGTATTAGAAAATGATGAATAGGGTACAGAATAATACAGCATTGGCTTTTTCCATTATGCATCCATTACATCACTTCTGGCAACACTTTCTTCAACCCACAAGATTTATGGAGCCTTATGGCTAATATGTAGTAAAACTCAAATGCGTATTTGGGTTATATTCCCCTGTCTTTCCAATGTACTTATGAAGTTGTCTAACTACATTAAAATGAAATAGACAGCCTAGTGTGGTGGCGCTCGCCTGTAATCCCAGCACTGGGGAGGCTGAGATAGGAGGATCGATGTGAGTTCAAGACCAGCCTGGTCTACATAGGGAGTTGGAGGCTAGCCTGGGCTATATAATGAGACCTTGTCTCAAGAATAAATAAATAAATAAATAAATAAAATGAATTAGAGAAGTTAATATAACTTTCAGTTTAGTTCAGTCAGATGGGGGAGGTTTTTCTCCCCTTTTATAAATGTAGATATTTGTAGCAAAATGGACTGAGCAAATAAAACAAGAAGAAGGGTCCATGGTCAGGCTAGGGAGCCGATAAACTTGATTTTTGTCATCAGCTGTGTGTTCTTGGGCACTCTGCATTATCTTTTTGACCCTCTGTTTTCTCTACTATAAAATGGGGGATAATTCTAATATTACCTTTGATTTTTTTTTTGGCAGGAGGCGGTTAAAGGAGATATTGCATACTGCACATTAAACAGTTAACAGTACCTGACACACAACATTATAGATTTATTAATTAATTATCCATCCATCTAAATCAACATGGTCCCCTGTTATAGAGAGATGTTGGGATGCAGGGCAACAGAAGATTAGCAAAGAGAAGCTGCCCCTCTTTCTTTCCCCCACCTCTCCTTTCTGCAAAAAGCTGCTCACCCCTCTACTCTAGAGGGCCAATGGAAATCTCCTCAGCCTGGGGAGATTTTTTTTTTTTTTTTTTGAGGCAGGGTCTTGAAATTGCTATCCCCCTGCCTCCACCTCCTGAGTCTCTGGGATTACAGGCATGTGCCACGGTGCCCAGCTCGACCTGGGGAGATTTCTTAAGAGTTGTAAGGCAAAGGGGAGCCAGAAGTTCCACAACCAACGTTCTCCAAAGAAAGGGAGGTATTGACTGACAGAGTTCTCCTTGTTATTGCTTTAGCCTTTTGTCTCCTTTTCTTTCAGCTCCCCTATCCTTTCTGATGGGCTGGGATTTAGCTGAGTTGGTAGAGCGCTGCGCTGCAGTCTCTGAGGTCTGGAGTTCAACTCCCAGCACCACAAAAATGGGAGAAGGGCCTGGCAATCCACTCCCAAAGCAATCCTGAAACAGTTAGCCATTGAAAACCCTATGAGGGTCGCTATGAGTCGGATACCAACTCGACGGCACACAATAACAACAACATCCTTTCTGATACTCTTACCATTTTGTTTGTTTGACTTTGTGTCTCCAACGCAACATTTTTCCACATCTGTCATTCTCCCTAAAAAAAGAAATCATTTTTGTTTCCATATAGCAGAACTCCCACACAGTGACTTGAATTTAAATTCAATTTTCCTATGAAACATTTTTAATCCTAATTCACCAGACTAATTTTTAATGTGCTGAACTTCTTTATTCTAGATCCCCAACCTCTGTAGTTAATTAATTCAACAGTTCAGAGCATATATTTTTGCTTAGATTGTCTTTAGGAATACACACACACACACACACACACACACACACACACACACTCCTATCCTTCTCTTAGAGATGGACCATATTCTGAAGTACTTTACTGTAGGCATTCCTAATTTCCAGGGAAATATTCAAAAAGGAAGTTGGCAATACTCATTTCCTTGTGCAAATCCATTCCCTGTCACCCAACTGTCACTGAGAGTAGATACTCATATCCTGGCAACAATCTTGGTTCTGTTAAGTGCTTGTTCTTTGGAAATAGTTAATCTCCACCATTTCAGTTACATCACTTTCCCAGATCCACCCATTCTCCGAAGGGGTTGTGGGGGAATTTCTCAACGATTATTGGAATTCCCTTGTATATTCTACTTCCCTATTTGATATCAGACAGCCCTACACGAAAGATCATCATTGGATCTCTTGGTATATGATTCAAAGTATTGGGGGCAATGATTACTCTGAATCTTCTTAAAATGTGAGGAAATTATTTAAATACATTCATTTTCCTGGACTTCAATAATTCCTCTCGATAAGTAGAGAAATCAGCATACAAATCATTTTTAAAAAACTATGGAACACCTCCCTCCAGAAATCTTGCAAAATAGTCTATGGTAAAAATACCACAACTCTACAGAAAGAACTATTTTTATTATTCAGGCACCCCAGAAACCAGCTGAATACAATATTATAACTGATGTAAGACTCAAAGCCAACTGAAACCAACAAGCATTTTAGTGCTTTCTCTTTTATAAGCCTGTGGTTGTTTGCATGGTAGAAGGAAACTGCATGACACTGACTCTTCAAGCTCCAAGCTCCCCATTCTCCCACCCCTCACTACTGTACCCTGAGTCTTCAGCCAGCAATCCCTCTCTGCTTTACTGAGATTGCTATTGAACGGTGGGATGTTACTGTGCCACCTTGAAATCTAAGTCAGTTTCCTTGCTGCTATTATTCAACTTTTAGCCCTGAAAAATGCCACTGTGGGGTTCAATTCCACCCTCCAACGTGGGTGATACTTCAGGTAAACAGGACTGGAGGAAGTCATGGCACAGGGGTTCACCAAAGCACAGCTTGAATCCACTTTGCATAATTGAAAGTGAACCCTGAGAAGGAAAGCTAACCAGAAGGCACTTTATAAGTCAATGTTTCCCACTGAGGCACCGCTAGCATTTTGAGTACTTCGGTTCCCTGTGATGGGGGACTGTCCTCACATGGCAGGATATTTAACATCTCTGGTTCTGCATATTAAGTGCCACTGTGAAAACAATCACACCATCATACACTTCCCCACCGCCACAGCAGAGACATGACAATGAAGGAAATACCATCTTTTCTAACGTAGAAGAAGATTGTCAATGCTATCCCAAAGAAAAATAGGAGAGCTCCCACAGTCACGAAGTAAGTCCTCTTAATTGGGGGAAACACCACAGGTGGCTCTGAAAAACAAACAGACAAAACAGAACAAGAAAAAGAAACTGAGTAAACACACAGTTTTTATTGGAAGTGGTCAGGAGAATAATCATCCTTGAAATTAATGGCTGTCCAGGGGCTGGAGAGATGAGACAGCAATGTTAAGGAAATGGGAGCAACGTGAAGACATGGAAGCAGCCCAGGGTTTGAACAGATGGAACTGCAGCCACTGACCAGCTCTGAGATCCAGCAAGTCCTTTATCCAAACTACAAAATGGAAATGCTAACAAATTTCTCCTGAGGCTATTTGCAAAGTGCTTGGTGTACCACAGAGAGTGGCTGCTCAGTACTCAACAGCAGCCTTGATTCTGTCCCTTTTTCTCGCATTCTTTAATATAGAAGCTAACAGCCTCGCTGGCAAGGATGGGCCACTGTGGAACATGGAAGGCTAATCAGCACTATTAAGGAGCTTCTGCCTCCCCAGAGCTGTGGTCATGATCAGGGACCAATGCTTGCTATCATTCTTTGACATCTGAACATCTCTGGACATCTAGTTATTGATTCCCCTCACCAGTCTATGGTTCCAAGCAGGAGGAAAAGGGGTCCCAGGGGACAAAGATGCTTGGAGACTTCTAACTCTCACCTCTTGCCCTAAAGCCATTTCTGCTTGGCTCCACTGTCATCTGAGACCTCTAACTACTCAGTTCAAGCTTAAAAGCCACAATAGCAGCCATCCTTCTAGTAGCTCAGTTTATAAAACCTGTTCATGTATATTTTATTTGAGTCTCAAAGCAACTTCATGAGTTAGGCACTTGTTGTTGTTGTTGTTAGGTGCCCTCTAGTCAGTGTCCAGCTCATAGCGACCCTATGTACAACAGGTGAGACACTAATGTTACTGCTTCTCTGATATTCATAGGGTTTTCAATGGCTGATTGTTTTTTGGGAGTGGGTTGCTGGGTCCTTCTCCCAAGCCTACAGCACCTGCTGTTCCCAGGTGGTCTCTCATCCAAGTACGAACCAGGCCCAACCCTGCTTAGCTCCCGGGATCAGATGCCACAGTGTTAAGGCTTCAGGCTAGAGTTAGGCACACTAGGTACTTAAAAAGAGAAACTCAAGTTACAGATGAGAAAACAGACTCACAGCAGTTCATTGAGTTACTCTAAGTTGTTCTACCAATAAGTTGTCATAAAACAGTTTTTAAATGGCAGGAACTCAGTAATACAGTTCTTACCTAAGATTCTAAATGATTTTACTCTTTTTGGTCACAGACCATTGTGGATGTCTTTTCATATTGGTTGACTTGTTTAATTTTTCATTGTTTTCTTGGAAGTACCTCGAGTTTTGCTATCAACATCTATTGGGAGAGGGGTGATAAGAAGCGCTTCTTCTCAGAACACCTTTGGGTTTATACTAAACCACCTCATTTAGTCCAGTGATCCGGACCCCTCTTCTCCTGCCTACTTCTGTAAGGTAGTAAGATTAAAAATAGTTGAATTTGTGCAGGCAAGGGCCTCAAATAATGAATATATGATATGAATACTACATATACTACATGTAAATAGACTATAGCTCACTTTATCCCTGCAATAACCTTGCCTGGTAAGTTATAAACCTACAGGAACCATGAAACACAAAGAAGTCTAGTAATTTTCCCTGGGACACACAGCCTAATATTCTAGCACAAAACAGACTGCCTTCAGTTGAAATATCATAGAATACTTTTGGGAGAGGCACATGGCAGGAAGGGAATGAGATAGAAATATGCCTTCAATTTGCTTCCTGCCACAGCAAAGCTGGAAAAAGGAGCAGCTCTGATGTGTTAGGGTTTGGATTCCTGAAACATGGCTTGAGCTGAGTGTTGCTCGCAGATCCTCCATGTGCTCCAGCTACAAAAGCCTCTCCCACATGCAGCTGGACTGCGTGTTTTCTTACCTATTTCCTGGAAAGTGTGAACTGAGCCCTATTCTTCTGTGAATACCCAATCCCTAATCTACTGCTTGGCATGTAGGACATGTTTAATAAATATTTACTAGATGTTACTAAGTAGCAATATAATTTGGATGTAAGGAGGTAAGGAAATGGCATGTATTTAGTAAATGCAGAGTCATTCATTCATCTATCCAAACATAACTGGATGAATATGATAAGAAGCCATGATGCGAGGTGCTAGGGGACAGGTTAGGCACATTTTGACCCACAGAATATTACCTGGGATGATTAATTCAGCTGTATTATTTTCTCCAGGAATTAATCTCCGAAAAGTGCAATAGAAAATCTCATTAGCTGTTGCGTTGACTCTGAGTGTGCTGGTCACATTGAAAAACTTCTCCCTCTGGGAATTGGTGACGGTCGTCTCGCCACTCAGGATTTGGTGGTCACTGCTTGTCCAGATGACTTCAGCCTCGGGGTAACCCTCAGCCTGGCATGTTAGTTCATGTTCAGAGGTGACCGGATCCATGGAAATTCTTTGGTTGATTTTTCGGTATGGGGCTAGGTCATGAGCAAGGAAAAATTAGGGCTTTCTCCCATCACAGAGCTAGATATGGCACTTGGTGTTGTCTACAGTAGGAGGAATACCAATGCACACTGGTTCTCAGAGAAATAAGCTTACTGTTTAGCTGCCTCAGCAGTGGGAAACCTCACTTGTCTGTAACCCTTCTGTTTAAAGTTGGGCCAAGTTTGGGCTTAAAGGAACAACTATCTTGCTATAAAAATCATGTTGGTAGGATTACTGGCTCAAACTAAATGTACAGATTAATTTAAAGTAAATTGTCATCTTTAAACCAGTAATCTTTCTATTCAAGTACAAAATATGCCTATGTATTCAAGTCTTTGTGTGCTTGTCAGTAAAGTTCTATGGTTTTTACATAGCACCCCAATTCTTCAATTTATCCTTGCATATTTTCTTTTTGTTGTTGTAAAGCTGTCTTCATAACCATGAACGCTTATAGCTGGGAAGCACTGTTTTCTTAGACTTTATTTAATCAGCTGTTTTTGATGTGTCATTTACTTTTTCAACTTTAAGGCAACAATCAAGAATTAGATATGAAAATACACACTATGTCCTTGTAAAAATTGATACATGTTCCTAGTGATACTTTTAAAATTTTAAATGTATTTTTAAATTTGATAATCATTTTAGATTCATAAAAAGCTGCAAAAATAGTAGTTGCTCTATAGTCCTTACTCAGTTTCTCCTATTATTCACATCTTACATTACCATGGTAGAGTTGTTCTAACTAAGGTACTAACATTAGTACATCACTATTACCTAAACCCCATAATTCATGCCCTTTTACCAGCTTTTCCCTAATGTGCTTTCCCTATTCTAGGATCCTATCCAAGACACCATACTATATTTATTTTTTTAAAAATTTTATGTTGACTATTTTAATAAATCATTCAACTATTAAGACAGGAAGTGTGATTAAATTTTAGATAATTAATTGAGATCCTTTTAGGATTAAAATACTCAGTTTGCTGACTATTCTAGCAGATTGTTTAATGTATATATATAGCATATAATCTTTATTCATGTTTACTCATTATAAGTATGTAATTACAAGTATGTAATGTTACCATGTTTTCATTCTGTTGGCATAATCACTATTTTATTCATAGAACCACTTATAGGAGTCTTAATTATTTATTCCTTTACCAAAGACATAATAAAGGCCTTGTGATGTAATATTTTCACAGAAATTTAACACAAATCAACTAGGATAAAATAAAACTAAAATAATGATGTGATGCTCTTAAATCAAAGGAATTATCACCAATGAAATCAATGTAATTATGATTTCAAAACACACAAATAATGGTTTTTATAAGTACTTGAGTCCTCAGTGTTGCATGTCATTTTAAGAAACACTTAAAAATGAAAACACTCATTATACTTCATGAAATAAATATTTCATGAAATAATATTATTACAATAAGCTCCAATCCACATAGCACATAGCTTGATTCCTGGGCAGTTAAAAATTTAAGTCTAACATTATTATTAATGGAAAACATGTTAGGGGTAAAATTTTTTTAACCCTTCTGTTATCATTTTTCTTCTCAGAAAAATAAAAAAGAAAAAAGAAAATGAGAAGAAACACAGTGACTGTGATAATGGGGTCAAACATAAAAAGATCTTGTGCATAGCACAGTGTTAGGTAGTGTTTTATCCTGTTGTACACAGGGTTGCTCTCAGTCATTATTATTTTTAAGAGAAGGAGAGTAAAAGAGGTTGTTGTTTCATATGGAGGAACATGTTTAATATGACTTACCTCTAAGGACCAGTGAATGAGTAGATTCATACCATATGAATCAACTAAATTTCTACTTCATTACTAAAGTGGAGCATGTATATAAGGGTACAGGAAACAAATACTAGAATTTCCACTTATATGTATTTTTATCATGTCAATTAAACAATTTAAGCTTCATAAACTTTGCTGATTGACACTGGTTCTCACTTTGTCTGCCACATGAAAGTCTTATAAGAAGGGAGAGTTTTATAGTAACGAAGGAAAGATGGTGATTCACAGCAGAGTTATGGGTTTTCAGATTCTCTTGTCTGATTTTCACTAATCTTCTTATAAAATGATCTAATTAAAAAGTTTCCCCTGAATGGAAAGCTAACTGAAGATTATACTAATAATTCAATCACAAGTCAAAAGGAAATGTCAGAAGCGACTTTTTACTGGTCCCTTTATGAGGTTAAAAACAGTACCTACTTTATTGGACCTGACAACGTGTTGGCTAAAAACCTCAAGATTATTGAGACAATCTATGTTTATTAATGATGAGTTTCGCCCTAAGGTATATTATGCCTCAACTTATTATCTAATGATAGTAAAGCATCTTAATTAGCAAGATATTGAAACTAATGTTTGTGTATTTTTGCACATTTGTACATTTCTAAAATGTACAAGAGATTTTTGCTTTACCATATGAAACTGGTGATAGTTATCCTCCTTCACCCTTCAAAAATGGCAGTTTGTTATGATATAAGCCATATATTTGTACAAAGTACACTCTTCATAATTACATATACACATTAGTTTAAAATGCTTTTACAGATGGGGTAGGTAGTCAAAACTTTTTGCAAACCCCTGGTTTAATAGATCTAGAGTACTATGCTAATGTTGGTAGATCAAGACTTAAAAAACCTTAAGTTAGTTTTGAAGTCATTAAACAACTTGATACATTCTTCAGAGGTACAAAGATAGACAACAAAATATTAAGGCAGAGACAACAGTATCAGACTGCCTGAATTTAGAATCTAGTTTCACCACTTACTAGCTAGATGGACTTTGGGAAAATTGCTTAATTTGGGGGGACCTTAGTTTCCTCACGCCTAACATGGGAAGAATAATGCCACATATTGAACCTAAGAGGCCGTCTATGGAAAGAAGCATTCAGATTTCAGAGATAGAACAATGTGATAGCTGTGTCAGGATAAATTTGCAACACTTTTGTGTTTTTCAGCTACTTAATCACGTTTAAGATCTGGAAAGTATTAAATGAACTTTTCATTTTCCCTGTTATTAATAATTATTAAGGAAAAACACTTTCAATTGAAAGTCAGATGCCTGGGAGTCTGATATTTAAAAACCATGAAAGGTACAATAACACTCAAAGTGATCATAATAATTGAGTTAATCCAAAACTGCACCCTTTCAAATTTCAGTTTTGAAATGCTTCATCTTTAAAATCCCATGCTAAGTAAACTCCTTGTGGGGAAGCTGGGTTACCACACTTAGCAATGATGGGAAGAGAAGTCCAAGAGCATTACTGAGAAATCATTTGCATAAGGAGGTGACTCTGGAGTTCTACTTCCTTGGGGTGGGGTGTAAAGCTCCTACATGCCAGCCACCAAGTTTTCATGTGTAGCCTTGCCTCTGTACAACTGGCTGGGTTATTCTCAATGCAGGTTCAGACTCTTGGTCTAGCTCAACTCACTTCCTCAAACCACTGAATGCAAATGACAAGATGGATTAGAACTGGGATGCCAAATGGAATGGCCAAATAAATTGTATTCTCAAATCTGCCTGGTTATCTGCTTTGCTCCATCAGGGATCCCTCCTCGGAGAAACGATCAGTACTAGAAGATTTCCTATTGTGTATAAAAGATATTAAAGAGCCCAGACAACCTGGAATATATGATTCCTCACAACAGAGTCAACTGTGTACGACCTGATACTCCCAACAGATGGTGAGAGACCTTTGGAAACAGAAACTTCAACTCTATGCTTCCTTCTTCTTGACTTCCAGAATATACTCTTTCTCTCTATTCCAGAGCTAGCCATGCTGGTTGTTCGTGGGTTTAATGCTTGATAATTTCTTTAAATGCCATGGAAAATAATAGATACCTCATATTTGCTGGTGGAGTAAAGAAAAGTTGAAAAGTATAAACAACTACATTCAAAGCTTTCTTTCATGGATGTCACAAATGAAGAAGCATATGGTAAAAAAAAAAATTTGGCAACTTCATAGATAAGAGGCATTTTTTTTAGCAGTGTAGGATTGAGCCAGCATCAGAGACACAGTAATATACCATAAAATGGATGCATTTCTCCTAATCTCTGTATCATCTTTTTTTAGTTCATAATTATCAGTGATCCTTTATGATAAATGCAAACTTTTCCTACTTATAGTATTGACCTCTAGATAGTAGTAGCTTAAGAATGGAAATTCTAAGGGGAGATTATTTATTCTAGTCAAATATTAAAAGGTTATTGTAAAAACAAAAGAAGCAGGCATATAATCTCAAAGCTATGACCAGAGAAGACAGATTTCAGTCTCCACAGTCCATGGGAGGGGGTTTCAAATGACAGGGATATCATTGTGGGAAATATATGAAAAGAAGATTTGGGGAATTTCTGTTCTTTTGGGCATTTGGATTAGCTGTGCATCCTTTCAGCTCTCAATTCTATGAATCTCAATAGTGAAAGCAGAGGTGGTCAGGTAAGGTGTTTCCCTTCCCTTAGCTAGTACCAACCCACAATTCTGAACTCAGGTGACCTGATGACATATTTGTGGGTCAGTACCCAGGAATTAACACTCATAACTCCTCTTCAACACTCCAAGGCAACACTAGTGTAGATTCTCAAGATGAATGTATGTCTGATGAGCACAGCTTGTGCCATCTCTGTGGAAGAATGGTTTCCTCTAGACTTATGAACTTGTATAGAGGTTCTAGCAAGGGAGAACAGCTGCCTGTATACCCTTGACAGAAGAACAGTCCTCCTCTGTTGGAGAGAGTCATCCTCTTCGATCACATGCACAGCTTTGGGAAGGGGGTACATGGAGTGGTGAGGGACAAAAAGCCTCCTGCCTCACCAGTCAGATCAGCTCAATCTACCCTGGCGATCAGGAGGGTGACAGATGTTGCAGCCAAATTGCACTCACATCCAAAGTTTCCTTTACACTTAACATGATCACTTGTTCTGCCTTCACAGATTGACCTCACGTCTTTTTTAATGTGAACTTTACAATGGGGTTTCGTTTTAATGTATTTGTTTGGGTCTGGCATAGAGAGGTTCAAAGGAAGGAAAATGTGGTGAACCTAATAGAATGAAAATAGTAATTGAATAAAAAATTTCTAGAGGGACACACAAATAATGGTTACTATATTGGCATGCCAGAGAAGATGGTAGTGAAGGGAGGAGGGACACTTTTATGATTCATCTTATTCCTTTTCATGGTATCTGAATTATTAGCAAGTACATGTATTACTTTTTTATAGCATTAAAAAATTAAAACCTGGAATTTATTTTTTGGAAAGCTGAACATACCGCAGAACATGACTTTATGTTGTCTGGCTCTGGATCTCTAGTGACTGTCAAACACAAGGTGCTCAAGAAGTGCTAGTTGGATGAGTGTGTAAAGGAATAAATAGGCTGCCACTGTTGTGTTGGAAAGTAAGTCTATATTTCCAAGAATGGAAAGCTCTCAACACTTTGGATAAAGGTGAAGCTTTCTTTATGTATTATCATTCTTACCATTGACTTTCAAATTAATCCGCTTGTAGTCTGCACCACCATAGCTGATCATGCAGCAGTAAATGCCTGCGTCCTGTAATTTCACATCTGTGATCTGAAGTGCAGCATTTCCCTTGGAGAGCTGATCCTTCAACAGCCACGCCCTCTGCTTATAGCTACTGTGCTGAACCTTCAGGTCCTCCTTTCCATGGACAAACTGAATAATTTGCTTATCTTCCTTTTCCCAGTAGACAACTAATGAATCCAGGTCTAATTTGTTTTCTACTGGAAATCTGCATTCGATTGTCACATTGCTGCCGTATTCCACGACAAACAGGTCCTTTGGAACTGTGATACTAAATGCTGAAAAGAAAGAGGACCAATCTTCAGAAGATGGAAAATTCCACCAAGCATTTACAAAATGGGTAAAGGGTTTACAATTACTTTATCTGGTGAGCTATGTGATAATTACATTTAAGAACTTACTTCCCTAAAGTACATATTTTATCCAGAGGGCTTGAAACATATTTTGGACATTATATCTGATCTTTGTATTAAAATAATAAAATTAGCTAAACAAGTTGCCCCATAATTCATAAACATACATTACTATAAAATATTATATGGTGATGGAGTAATTATAACCAGAAAGACTTGGCTCCATACTGACATCCCCAGATTGCCCTTTGATTGGCTGTTTGCCTTCAACACAGTCTGAATGGTAGACTGTAATGGCCTTCCTCTGGCCTCAAACTTGCAATCCTCCTGCCTCAGCTCTCTGTGAAGAGTAGCTGGGATGACAGGTATGCACCACTGTGCCTGGGTTGCCCTATATTTTTTTTATCAGTTCTCTGGATAGAGATACGTAGGTATATAAATTTAGGCAAGGCCTATGGACATTGCCAGTACTGTTACCCTGACAATTTTCATGTACACTAAAATTCTTCCTTAGAATATCTTCATTGGTAAAAACAGGTCACAAGCAATATAGATAGTCGTTCTTAGTCTTATTTAAAGCAAACTGAAGTATACCTATAGGCCATTCCCCTAAGAAAATTTGAGTATCTATCCCTGGGAAATGGTTGATCTATTAATTTTGTACTGTCTATAATATATATGTATATATAGATATACACCAGTATATATACATACACTTTTGTGTGTGTGTGTGTGTGTGTGTGTGTGTGTGTGTGTTGTAGGAGATTGAACCCAGGGCCTTGCACATGTTAGGCAAATGCTCTACCACTGAACTATATCCCCAGCCTTTACACTTTCTATATATTAATACAATGATAATGTGACATGTTTATGAAGTAAAGAAGGAAAAATAGAATGTTATTTCTATTATGTCCATTTAAAATTATTTTAA
The DNA here is from genome assembly GCA_007922755.1 of Pedetes capensis. NCBI lineage: Eukaryota > Metazoa > Chordata > Mammalia > Rodentia > Pedetidae > Pedetes > Pedetes capensis. The sequence goes on along the minus strand of VMDO01002920.1, from coordinate 140,662 downwards.
TTTTGACTCAGAATTAAATATTTAAAATACAGAACTTAATGAAAGGATTTGATGACTCACCATTCAGCAAATGACAGTAGGTTGTAAATATAAATACATTGAATATCCTCATCTTTCTGGAATTATCTAATTATGGAAAACAGAAAGAGAAGACTGCTTTATTCAATAATTGAACACATAGTGTGACAGTAGTAGAAGACTGTTTTCTAATATATATGTATCTCCAAAAAAGCAATAAGAAACTACACATAAGCCAATTCTAACTCAAATAGCCCCGACAATCGTCTGATGACTGATTTGTAACTGTGGAACTGCAGCAGGGAATTTGGACATTCAATATCTTCATTTAATAGCCCAGAGCCATATAAAGTCTAGTGAAAAGAAGTATATTAACTTCTCAGGTGAAATGAGAATTTTAAAATTTAGTTTCAGGCTCTGAAAATATTTGTAAGGTACATTAAAAATAAGCCAAGAAGAAAATATTATACCTGAAGCCTCTTGACTATTTCATATTTTTCTTTTTTTTTCTTTTCTTTTTTTTTTTTTTTTTTTTTGTGGTACTGGGGCTTGAACCCAGGGCCTCGTGCTTGCATGCTTTGCAAGTGTTGGACCACTGAGCTGCACCCCCAGCCCATTTTTAAAAAATTTTTTGAGACAGGGTCTTGCTAAGTTACGCAGACTGCCTCTGGTCTCGAACTTGCAATCCTCCTGCCTCCGCCTCCCAAGCCGCTGGGATTATAGGCGTGCGCCACCACACCTGGCTTACTATTTCATATTTTTCCTACAGTGTAACATATCTAGACACCCAAACCTGCCTTATGCAAAGTTTAAAAACAAGGAGATTGTGACCCCCACTTCTCAAACCTTTCAATGCTTTTCCCTTCTTTCAGCTACTTTCATCTCACTCTTCAACAATTCAAAACTTCCTCTTCATTACCCCAACTAGCAGGTTCATTCTTCAAAATCTCATTTATCACTCACTTGTTCTAAATTACAACTCCTATTCCTTCAATGCCTGCAGCGGTAGCCCTGTGGCATCCGATCCCATCAGATCTCGGAAGCTAAGCAGGGTCGGGCCTGGTTAGTACCTGGATGGGAGACCACCTGGGAACACCAGAAGCTGTAGGCTTGGGAGAAGGACCTGGCAACCCCCTCCCAAAAATCAATCTGCCATTGAAAACCCTATGAACAGCAGAGAAGCACTGACAATA
>VMDO01002920.1:0-133984 GCA_007922755.1 Pedetes capensis | reverse complement strand
CAACTCGAGGGCACCTAACAACAACAACAAATACCAGCCATGTTCCAGAGATTTATATGCAATGATGTTCAGTGAATGGCTGCGATAGTGAACCACTACAAATGACCTTATGTCCATCAATGGGGGATTAATCTCATTTGGTTACCCAGCATGATGGAATGCAGTGATTAAAAAAAAATTAGCTATTTAATACATAGGAGAGCATCTACAGTAATCTATTCAGATAAAAGACAAAACAATATAACAATAATGACCACAATAAAAAAACCAAAGTCAAACAATGGTACTTTTACTACCTGTTGTAAGACTGAACCCGGAGGTAGGCCAAGGTCAATGTGTCTAAGAACTGTTTAACTGTTAAACTGTTAAACATTCTTATTCTTAGGCTCCTCCACTCCTTCTCCAAGACCCCTTTAGGTCCTCTGAGCAGCTAGCGAAAAAACATAGGCTCCGGAGTCCTGGATCTTAGGGCAGGAAGGGACGTTAGCAGAAGCTGCAGGTAGGATGACTGACTCAGAGTCATACTGCTAGTGAGCAGCTAACCCTGCACGAGGACCCAGGTGTCCCGACGTCCAGCCTAGGAATTTCTCCCGACCCAGCTACCCACCTGGAGACCATATTCTTGAATACCCAATCACATAAAAGACTGACACTACTAAAGCAAAACTGAATAGCGCCTTGTCGAAAGGTCTTAACCCTGCAAGGCAGTAGGTTCTGGGGCTCGCAATCATTGCGCTTCCTCTTTCCCTCCTCCTCTCCCCGGCCCCGAAGAGTCTAGAGACCCTCGGTCTTTAAAATGCCAAGCGTGCCCGCCAGAGTCGGCGTCAGGCTGAAGAAGAACGCTCCCTACCTGCGGGAGGGGAGAATCGCGGAGCGCGCGGAGACTCGGTTGCTGAGCCGGGGACTGGGAGTCCAGGCATGGCTAGGGCTGGAGCTAATTACCTCCCGCGGAGGCCTGGGGCCCTGCCCACCTCTGCGCCGAAGCCCCGCCCCACTGAAACCAGCCAAGTGAATAGGATTTTTTTCTTTCAAGTCGCGCTTCCCATTTTACGAGTTAGGGGTTATGCGTTTTATTCATATAAAACTGAAACCAAAAGTGAAACTACTAGTGTTCCCGTAAATCAGGTTTTCCTCTGGAACCGTTCCAAATACAAAGAAGTTACACCTGGTAAGTTTTAAACAAAGGTTCAAAACAAATTTTACTTTCAGAATACAGACATCTAAAAAAATTCTGCCATCAGAGTTTCGCCTTTCTGCTAAAAGCCTTTTCAAGATGACTGAACATCTTGACATAACTCGATAGAACATATAGGCAGTAAAGGACAAACCCACATATGGCTTTGGTTTTCATTCCAGAAAGCAGGGGTGTGTGTATGATAGCAAATATATTTTTAAGTCATGGATTTTTGTGACTTCCTCAAAGTTCTTCGACATAATGAAACTCCAATTGCTTTGTCGTTTAAAGAACTTCCCATCATGAGCTACACCTTTTAAGAATGTCCCATCCCTGCTATACTACCATCCTTGGAATCGAAGAGGAAGAAGCATATTCTGGGTGAAGGTTGAGAAAACCCTTCTGGGAACTCTGGGATGGTGGGTGCGAGTGGGCCCAAGATGAAACCATATCACTAACGCAGAAAGTGGTGTTATAATTTTTTTAAACGTTTACATGCTCTTGGCTTGGCTATGGCATTTGCTTCCCAAGTAAGAATTTTCATTCTCAGAGTATCATAAATGTTTACTTTTAACTTGGAAAATACTGAGGATGCTATTGCTTTAAAGAACTGGTAGAGAATATAGAATTCTCTCTGGCTTTAATAAACTTATAATACACTTTGGAGGCCCCCCAGCTCAGATGTTCCCTCTTCCAAATCTCTTTTGAGGCCCCATAGTGGAACAGAGAAGTTTCCCAACTTTAGTGGCTTATGTACAGTAAAATACAGACTTTATGTGGTAATACAGTTTGTTGTTGTTGTTGTTGTTGTTAGGTGCCGCTGAGTCGGTATCCGACTCGTTGTTGTTGTTGTTGTTGTTAGGTGCCATCAAGTCGGTATCGGACTCATAGCCACCCTCATAGGGTTTTCAATAGCAGATTGTTTCGGGATTGCCTTGGGAGTGGATTGCCAGCTCCTTCTCCCAGTTTTGTGGTGCTGGGAATTGAACTCAGGTCCTCAGAGACTGCAGCGCAGCGCTCTACCAACTGAGCTAAATCCCAGCCCCACAGCTTTTATATATATATATATATATATATATATATATATATATATATATATATGCAGATGTGTGTATGTACACACACATACAAACAAGTATCATGAAACAAGAGTTATACCTACTATATGCAACACTCTGACATTTACATATTTTGTTGTGATTTTTATAAGACAAGAGTCACACCATATAGCCTCAAACTCTTGATCCTCCTGCCTTAGCCTCCTGAGTGCTAGGATTATAGGTGTGTACCACCAGGCCAGGGCTAGGGTTTTTAGCTCAGTTAGTAGAGTGCTGCTGTGCACTCTCTGAAGCCCTGGGTTCGATTCCCAGCACCACAAAAGAAGGATCTGACAATCCACTCCCAGAGCAATCTCGAAAACAATCAGCCATTGAAAATCCTATGAGTAGCAGAGAAGACTGACATAGGGCCTACGTGGCACAGCACAGTGTCTAGAAATATTTCGTTCTGTTGTATATACGGTGGCTGTGAGTCAGACCGAACTCCACAGCACAACCTCCGGGCCCAGCTTTGCAGACATTTTCTATTTAGCATTTCCTTTTTCTAAAAATAATGGTCAAGACCCAGGACATAGACTTATGATCTGCTATTGCAATTATGACTATCCAGTTCTGGAAAAACTGTCTCTAGAGCCATCTACCACTAGCCAGCTGAGTTGTCTTGGTCAAATAATTTACTGAGTAATCATGATTAAGTCAGAGCCTCCTTGACAGTGTCTATGATCTATACGTTTTTAAAACTGGAAGGGGGATATTTTGTTTTTGTTTTATTTTTGTTTGTTTTACGAAAGCAATGTTTAGAGTCTATATAAATCAACAGGGAAGGTAAGAGGTGAATAAAATTTGCCTTTCTCTGAAGCCATAGATGGGAATTGAAGGTATTTATTCAGCTTGCTACTCAGTGATTTGCATATTAGTAATCTGAGGATTTGTGTTCTTATTCGTCAGTCCCACCTTTTAACCATTCATTTTCACCCATGTATCTGATCAAACTCCTTAATGATGTTTTTGATATCCTCCAAAGATAGAAAAACAGGATGTTTAGAAAAAGAGAAATTTTACTTTATCACCTCAAAAATATATGTAAGTCAGAATAGTGTAGGTAATGGGGAGGCATTAGTCCTGACAAATGTGTGAGTTCTGAGATTTGGGTGAAGTGATGGAGAAGTGCCAGGACAAAAGAGGAGCAGTGACTAGTCAGGCTTGATTATGTCTAATGCCACCATTTCCCACTCATACCCCACCTACTCCATTCATTTTTAGATGTAAAACCCCATCGTTGCCAACGTGCTGCTTCCTAAAGTGTCTCAAGGGTCACTTGCATCATTATTCACTTGGGGTAGGTAGTTACATTATGGATTTGGGGGTTCTGCTAGATCCACACCTCTTGGGAGTCGACACTTAACACTGTCTCCGGTGAGTTATGTTCACATTGAAGTTTTGAAAGCTGATGGTGTAATGTTTAAGGAAAAAATAAAGCCAAGAATTCTTTGTAAGCTATAATACTCTTCCTCTAATTTGGCTGACCTATATCAATTCTACCCTTCACTCTGTCTCAGCCTACTGAATTTGCCACTTTTGTGCCTAAAAACAAGAGAGACAAATCTGGTTTGTAGGGAAGGATGGATTTTCAACTGGACCTGAAATGATGTGAGAAATTTTCCAGTGAAGGACCAATTTTCAGTAATTTCCTTGATCTTCAAAGGCAGGATATATCAAAGATACTCAGAACAAACAAATATTGATACACTGTTTTATTTACATTGAATATTTAAAAATTCATTTTATTATGCAAAAGACAATATCCAGATTTATCCTTATGTTCTATTTTGGATTGTGCAAGGTTATAAACCACTGCCATAGGTAATGCCAATTTCTCTCATTATTCTCATCCAACCCCTCTACTTTTGTGTTACTTTTGCTACAGATTCACAGTCTGTGAGCTTCATGCCTTGGTGCATGCCTGTGATCCCAGCTACTTGGAAGACTCAGGAAGGAGGATCCTAAGTTTGAGGCCAATCTGGGCTATGAGTGAATTTGAGGCTAGCCTGGACAACTTAGTGAGACTTGATATCAAATAAGAAAATTAAAATAAAAGAGTGTTGGGCGTGTAGCTTGGTGGTAGACTCCTTGCTGAGCATATGCAAGGACCTGGGTTCAGTCCCCAATACCACACACGTTAAAAAAAAAAAAAAGCGCATCCTGTAGATTGATGCCTAATAGACTGCATGGAGCAGAATCCTTTGGTTACATAAAACAGTGGTTTAAATGACAGAAGTAATTAGCATGTATGGAGATAAGAGCTTGCAGTGGTACCACAGTGGTGTCCGATTTCAGAAGCTAAACAGGGTTTGGCCTGGTTAGCACTTGGATGAGAGACCACTTGGGAACACCAGGTGCTGTAGGCTTGGAAGAAGGACCCAGCAACCCACTCCCAAAAAACAATCAGCCATTGAAAATCCTAGGAATAGCAGAGAAGCATTGACAATAGTTTTTCACCTGTTGTATGTAGGGTCACTATGAGTTGGACACTGACTAGATGGCACCTAACAACAACAACATGGAGACCAGAAAGTAGCAGCTGTCCTCACTCAGATGTTTTCCTCCCTCACACTGTATTTATCTCCTTCCTGACCTGAGCTGGGGAGGAGCTCTTGCCTTCGAAGAGTAGCTTCTACCACACCTACTTTAAAACAAAGATGAGGCCTCCAACAATGTTTCTTGTCCTCAAGAAGTTCACAAACCCAAACACAAATAATTATAACTGGATAAATGCTGTGGGAGTTTAAGAACACTCTGTGGTAAGTATTTTAATTCCATGGACTCTCAATAAATCATTGAAAGTCATTAAATAATAAAGTTTTCATTAGGAAGATACTCTTTTACAAAACACTGGAAGATAAATGACCTGAATGCCATACAAATGAAACAGTCACCTTGTGAGTCATTCACTTGGTGTAAGTACATGACTTGTTCAAATGTCTCTTTTAGAACTATTTCCAAAAACATTATTTTGTACTCATACTTGGTTTTAAACCAAGAACAATATGACTCATAAATCCCAAGATCTACAAACTCTTACTTTGAAGGGATCAGTGGGGTTTTTTCTGTTTGTTTGTTTGTATGACTAAATGCTTATTCAAAGATCAATTATAGCCATATCCGGGTGAACTGTTCGGATTGAGAATATAATTAGTCTGCTATGATACAGGCTTATCATAAAAGAATGAGAAGGATTTTTCCCTTTCCTATCCTTTCCTGAATGGGAGAAGGACCTGGCAATCCACTGCCAAGGCAATCCCGAAACAGTCAGCCACTGAAAACCCTATGAGGGGCCCTATGAGTCGGACTCGACTCCATGGCACCTAACAACAACAACAATCCTTCCCTGAGGGCTGGGATTTAGCTCAGTTGGTGGAGTGCTGCACTGCAGTCTCTGAGGTCCCGAGTTCCATTCCCAGCACCGCAAAAATGGGAGAAGGGCCTGGCAATCCACTCCCAAGGCAATCCTGAAACAGCCAGCCATTGAAAACCCTATGAGGGTCGCTATGAGTCGGATACTGACTCGATGGCACCTAACAACAATAACAACAACATCCTTTCCTGGGCAGAAATACCTGTTCTGACAGAGGTACATTTCAAATATAAACTAATAAATAAAAATTTCAGATACTAAAAAGTCCTATCTTAAAAAAGAAAAGGAAAACAATGCAGAATAAATGATAGTGTGTGCAAGTATGGGGTTCACTTAATGGTCAGGCAATACATAAGAGGTGGTATCTGAGAAATATCTAGATAACTATGAAAAGATCTGCAGAAAGAATTTATTGGGCAGAAAGAAGAATTGGTGCAGACTCTGGGAAGGAAACAAGCTTGGCAGGTTCTTGGAGAGATCTTTGTGGCTGGAGTACAAAGTGAGGGGGATGGTGGATCAGATCATATCATGAAGGGTCTTGAGGACTAAAGGGGAGAAGTTGGATTCTAACTGCAGTGGAAAGCCACAGGATAAAGTAGAGGAGTTACGTGAGAGAGGTTCTAAAAGTATCGCTCTCACAGTAGTCTAAAGAATGGGATGTAGAGGAGCCTCGTATTCATGGAAGCTGGGAGACCTTTAGGAGCTCTTGCTATAGACCACGATCAAAGTACAATTTGATAATAGAATCAATAGAACCTGGTGATGGATATTAGTGGTAATGGAAACAAGGACATCAAGGATTACATTTATTTGTTTACTTATTTATTTGTATTTATACCTAGTATATAAAATAATGGGTTTCATTATGACAGTTTCATACACATATTTTATATTCACATGCTAATTACTCTCTCTTCTCCTTCTGGTTTCCTTGCTCCACCCAAATAGTACCCTTTCTGCTTTCATGTCTTATTTTACACACACACACACACACACACACATTTTAAACAAGCCAATTAGAAGTCTGTGAATTACAGACTATGTTATTGTTGTTGTTAGGTGCCGTCAAGTCGGTATCTGACTCATAGCAACCCTGCATACAACAGGCAAAACACTATTGTCAGTGTTTCTCTGCTGTTCATAGGGTTTTCAATGGCAGATTGATTTTTGGGAGTGGGTTGCCGGGTCCGTCTCCCAAGCCTACAGTATCTGGCTTTCCTAGGTGGTCTCCCATCCAAGTACTAACCAGGCCCGGCCCTGCTTAGCTTCGAAGATCTGGCGGGATCAGATGCCACAGGTCTAAGGCTGTAGGCTTACAGACTATAAATATTCTGTAACCCCAAGTAAAGGCCCCCAACTCAGAAATTCTTGCAGTTCGGACTTTGTGCTAACCAGAACTGAAAAAGCAAAGGTGACTTTCGTAGCATTTTCAGAGTAAGATAGAGTAACAAGATTCCTGGAGAGGAGGGCATTGAAGGCATACTTCTACAAGTTTCAAGGCCTGAGGGAGTGCATGTAAACAGCTTCCCCCAACCCCATGAGAAATAACTGAGGTTTGGGTTGGAAAAGGTAGCCGTATTTGACTTCTGATGTAAGAAGGTGGATCTCAAATAAAATCAATGGTTATCCATTACCCTTTATTTCATACACTCTAGTAGTTATGGCAACAACCCTCATTTGCTTCGTTTTGATAAAGGGGATAGATAATGCCTGCTGTTACTACAAAATTTTTCAACACAGTTAACAGATTATTGCATAGCAGGTTCCTCTAGCTGGACAGGGGTTGGACATGCTGATTGCCATCTTGATACTGCAGACATAAAATGACTTTTGGGGATTTAGCCCTACAACCATGGCAATGAAATGGACAAAATATATAGTATAGCTAGGTTTTTTGTAATGTCGATGGAGCTATCAACATTACCTCTTGAAAGGAGAGGGGAAGGAGGATCAGAAGACCCTCAAAGGATGAGACCTCCATAAGACCTTCCCCTGAGGTACCAATCACTAGTCCCTCCTTCCCCAGTAGCACAGGATGCTAGGTTATATAAGAGGTGAACTATTGGCTGCAGATGGAACTCAATGGTGGTACAGCTGTCCATGAGGCTGCCAGGGAGTCACACTTTCTCCTGCAAGTAAGCCCATGCTAGTAGGGAGGGAGGCCACTCTTATAAGGAAGTCCAACCCTCTGAAGGACTTGACAGTGGTGCAGCTGTGAGGGATATCTTGGTGGGAGGTTCTTGGAAGGTATTCCTCCTGTTGGTGAAGATGTATATAAAGGGTAAAGACTGTTTGTGAGTCACCATGCCCTTCTAAGAAAATCCCAAAAACCTCATGGCTCATAAAGTTTAACATGATCCATCCTTTGGTCTGTCTGTGTTCCCTTTGGCTTTCATGCAACACTGATTGATCCCTTTGCACAGGTTCTTGGAGGCAAGAGGGAGATGGAGAGTTGGCATGGGAAAGAAACTATTCTAACATTGACACAATCTACCCCATGTTGGCTTGGAAGAATTTTGATGGGCACCACTAGGCCAAACTGTAAAGCACTTCCAGGGCTTCTTACCATAGAAGGAGGAGAAAAAGAAAGGAAAATGAAGTTCAAGTATGGTCTTTTGGTGACACTCAGTGGCAGGAAGAGATACTATGCTTTTCTTGTGAAGAACCACAAAGAAAGGGGGGATATATCATGGGAATGAGATGGAATAAGTTAAACTTTTTCCTACGCTTATACTCAACACACACAAACATAACTAGTTACCAAAATGTGCATAGAGTTTTCCCTGCACACCAAGCAATTCTCCAGCAGACACCAACTGGGTTTTATACAGTTGAATTCAATTCTGACCCTACCTATGGGGAAATAGAGTCAGATCTCACAAGTTAAGGACTCAGTCCCACAGGACTGACCCCACTTTTGTTGCCTGTCTAAAATCCAGGCCTCCAGAATTTCTGACATATTAGCTGCAAATTGGGGTTTCTTGTGACTCCCTCCTCTGATTTGACTAACTAGCTAGAGTGACTCACAGAACTTAGGGGGAAAGTACCTACGTTTACCAGTTTACTGTAAGGGATATTACAAAAGATGTAGATGAATAGCCAGGTGAAGAGGTACACATGACAAAGTATGGGTGGGGTGTGGAGCTTCATTTTCTCTTTGATGCACCACTCTCCAAGAACTTCCAGGTGTTTAGCAGCCCAGAAGCTCTTTGAGCTCCTAGTTCGGAGATTTTTATGGAGACTATATCACACACACCAACAATTAACTCAATCTTCAGCCCCTCCTCCCTTTGTGGAGGATGAGGGTTGGGACTGAAAGTTCCAAACTTCTGATCAAGGTTTGGCCTTCCTGATGATCAACTCTTATCCAGGAGCTCAAAAAGAGTCACTTCCTTAGAACAAAAGACACTTTTATAACTCAGGAAACTGCAAGGGATTTATTGCTATATTTTAGAAACTGGGTCAAAGGTCACTGCCAGAACAAAAGCATTCCCATTGCTCAGGAAATTACAAAAGTTGTTAGGAATTGTGTGCCAGAACATGGGGATGGAAGCCAAAGGGATATTTCTTTTATCATTGATATCACATATAATAAAGTAGATAATTTTATTCCTCAGAGTGCAGATATTTATTTCTGTAAAAATAAAGTCATTCAGGGTAGAAGACAGGCTGAAGTTATCAGGGCTATAGGAGGCCAGGAATCACAGGTTAAGAACAGGATGATATGAGTTGTATGGGTTTCAGGAGAAGGAAGTTAACAGGGGTTTAGTCAAGCTGGTGACATGACAGTTGACAAGATAGATAAAAAAAGCAGAAAGAGAAATAGCTAGAGCAGATATTAGGAATTTCCTGCTCAATCTGCTGTGTGGAGCATTTGTAGGGACTCCTTGAAAATGCTTAAGGTGAGCACCCTTATTATTCTTCAGTGCTCCACAGTCAGTTATGTTTTCTTAGCATGCTTTATATGCTTGGACTGAACCATGTGAAGCCTCAGTTTGATTTAAGTTACACTCTGAAATATAACAGCCATTTGCTCAAAAAAGCTTCCTTTGACTGTCCTTCCCCCTTACATTACTGACATCTCCAGTTACTGCATTTCAAGGACAGATCTCAAAGAACTATATCATCATTTTATTGTTGCTGGGTTTTTTTTTTTTGTTGTTGTTGTTGTTAGTATTTTTGAGAGAGGCTCTCACTATGCAGTCCAGGCTGGCCTGGTACTTGCTATGCAACCAAGGCTGGCCTCAAACTCATGATCCTCCTGCCTCTGCCTCCTGAGTGCTAGGGTTACAGGCAGGCACCGTGACATCTGGCTTTTACCATCACTTTTTAAAACTATCAAATTTAACAAAACAAAATGCAATAAATATGATAAGGATCAAAAGTAATAGTAAAACATATAGCATTTAAAAACTGTCAGACACTGTCTTGGTGATTTACTTATATTAACTTATTTAAATTTTATAACAATTCCACAAGGAAGTTGCCTCTATTTAGAGATGTCGAAACTAAGGCGTAGAGCTCCAGTAATTGCCTAAGCTGATACAGCTAGGAAAAGTCGCAACTGGGATCCACTCCTAGGCTTTCTGGTTCCAGTGTCTGCTCTTAAGTGCTACATAAGTATGTAGTAAAATTAGCATGCTGCTTCACTGCTAGCACATTGCATAGTTGTTCAACTCCCAAAAGTTAAATCCAGAGTTACCATAATGCCCTAGCAATTCCACTCCTATGAATATATTCAGGAGAAATAAAAACAGATTCACAAAAACTTAGACATAGTATTCATATTAGGAAAAAAGGAGAGGGAGACAATCCAAGTGTCTATCAATTTTGATGGATGAATATGAAAAAACAGTTTAAGTAAAAGAAGCCAGACACAAAAGCTTATTCCATTTATATGATATATTCAGAATAGGCAAATCTGTGATAAAAACAGAAAAAAGGGAGATCATTAGAGAACACAGAAAAAGGGGACTAGGGAATGACTGCTAACGGGTGTAAGGTTTCTTACTGGGTGAAGAAAATGTTATGGAATTAGACGGTGATGGGTGTATATTTTGAAAATAGTAAAAGCTGAGAAGTTGTACACTTTAGAGTAGTGAATTTTATGGTATGTGAATTATACCACAATTTCTAAGTAAGGAAAGACCAGCATCTGATGAGAACTCTGCTGTCACTGTAATACATTACCACATGGTGGCACTGTTGATGGGCGGACAAAATCCAAACAAGGCTTGTATGGAGCTCCTGTGATGATTTGCTGATTTAGATTGTGCCTGGCTATAGGCATGCTACTGGACTGCAGGGAAAGGTAAAAATTCAGAGCTTAAGAGAACACCATCCCACAAGAGTTTAATATTAAAGATCTTCTAACCTCAGCCCTAACTGTGCAACCATATGCAGTCCTTCATAGAATGAGGTTAGTGGCTAAACCTGCTCTCCTGATCAATGGGGAAATTCATGTACCTTTGCAAGCATCTCGGTTAGAAGGAAATATCTCTAAGCTCATCTTGAACTTTCAAAAACTTTCAGTTTTGAAAAATGGCTACTTTTTGGAAATATGGAAAAATACTGAGCCATTTTTCTGTCCTGGAGTAGAGACCTTCTAGTGAGTTAAGGACTTTACATCGATTCTCTCTGAAGCATGTAAACTATGTAACCTAGAATTTCTAATCAAAATACAAAAAGATACATATATATAAAGATGGTCACCATGAGGTTATTAACGATAGGAAAAAATCAGAAATACCCAACAGTGGAAGTTGTTGCACACACACTTGCTGAAAATCATCATAGCTGTTAAAATGACAATATGAATGCTGTGTAACAGAATGGAGATCCTTATGATATAATGCAAAATGACAAAAAGCACATATTTGTATATATATGTAAAATACACACACATATTCACACATTCATACAACCAGAAATAATCTAACTACCAGTTAAAACTATGTCACTTTATATTGAAACCAATTTCCTTTAATCCTCTTAATCCACATTCAATAGAATGTGTCCAATATTCATAGCAAAATTTTCTTCAGTTCTGTGGACAGATAATCTTATGATCAACTCTTTAATTTATATTTTAAAATTATGAACAATATCATACATATGAGTATTTATAAGGTATCTGTACAGTTTAAAGTGTATACACTGGGTTTCTATCAGAAATGGGAATTTTATTAAGTTAGTTCTACAAAGGAGCTATTAACAAATAAAATATGTAAAAGGGTGTGGACTGGGTTAGGAGATTCATTAAGTTGAGACATCCACAGTGTAGCAACGGTGGGAAACCTGTGCCATCACACATGCTTTACAAATGCTCTACCACTGAGCTACACCCTCAGCTCATATTTTACTTTTTATTTTGAGACAGGTTATGGAGAAAGGGAGGAAAGGCGTCCAGAACCCAGTAAGCTAGAGACATGGAGGATGGCCCACTTGTAAAGATCTGCAGTTGTGGAGGACCACAGTCTCCACCAGATCCTCAGCCCCAAACAGGAAAATAATGGAGAAAACATATCCCAAAGTCTCTGTCCTCCTGCCTCAAATGTCCTGTGAAAGTCCCAGATGTCCAAACCCAAATGGAAAGCAGCTGAGGAAAGCCCAGGTGGTGCTCTCCAAAGACACCATGCTCTGGGGTGTAGTAAGTAGAGGGAAGGGAGGAGAGGATATAGAAGGGAAGGCAAACAGGAATCCCAGAGTCCACCTGCTTGGTCACCCAGCATTTATTCTTGTCCTTTTCTTGGCTGAAGAGAACTTTAGCCCCTACACCTGGAAATCACAGGATGTGTGACGAAGGTGTTATCCTTAACTAAACTTCAGTTGGTCATCTTGTGTCCTTTGCTGAGTCAATTTTAGCAGAATTCTACCAAAACACTTTAGGGAGAATATATTCCTTTGCCCCACGACTGGCCCCACTTTCAATGTCTAATCAAATTCCTCAACCCCACCATGCCTCAGGTGATATCTGATCATTCTTCTCAGCCTTCAGAAGAAAATCCTGTTAGGTTAGCTTAGCAAAAATTCCCTCTATCCTTGATGTACCTACTTAGTAATTTTCCATTCACTGACCCATCTCACACCCTCCCACCTAACTCCTTAGCTATAAATCCCTACTTGTCTTTGTTATATTTGGAATTGAATCCAGTTCTGTAAGGAGATCCTTTTCTACCCTACTTTACTAGTTCCTGAATAAAATCTATTTTTACCCCTTTAACTACTATCTGGTTCTGTTTTTCTAAGTCCCTTAAGCCACCATATTGCCTTGGAGGCAATGTCAATTCAGGTACGCTCTAACCTTGAAACCAAATTGTAATATTTTCCTCCACTATAGTGCCTCCCTCTCTGTGTGTGTGTCTTGTGGTACTGGGAGTTGAACCCAGGGTCTCACACATGCTTTACAAATGCTCTACCACTGAGCTACACCCTCAGCTCATATTTTACTTTTTATTTTGAGACAGAGTCTAGCTAAATTATGCAGGATGCCTCTGGCCTTGAGCTTACAATCCTCCTGCCTCAGCCTCCTGAGTCACTGGGCTTACAGGTGTGTACCACCATGCTTGACTTTCCACCAGTACTCTTTACATAAGGTAACAGGGGAAAAGAGGGGCAGGGAAGAAAAAAATAAACATTTTATATTCAGAGCTATTATAGTTCCTGCCTCTACTGCTTCTTGTAAGGCTAAAAATCACAATCACATCTTCCCACTCATTCTCTCATGTTTCCCTTGCCCTCTGCCAGCACCATGGTAAGATCAATATTTAGCTGTACTTCAACACTTTAATTTCTGCATGATCTGAAGTTTAAGTGGTCCTGGTTTTATACTAGGTTACTACAGTTATCTGGCTGCAGCTGTAGAACTGTGGCATCTGATCCTGTCAGATCTCGGAAGCTAAGCAGGGTCAGGCCTGGTTAGTACTTGGATGGGAGACCTCCTGGGAACACCAGGTGCTGTAGGCCTGAGAGAAGGACCCGGCAACCCACTCCCAAAAATCAATCCACCATTAAAAGCCCTATGGAGAACAGAAAAACACTAACAATAGTATTTTCCCTGTTGTACATAGGGTTGCTATGAGTCAGACAGTGACTTGACAGCACCTAACAACAGTTATCTAGTGATCATTATTATTGCTCATAAGGGTACTAAGAGGTGCCTAGTTAATCTCTGAATATCATGCATAGTTCTCCTTGCCCTCATTGTGTAGGTGCAACCTAATTTCCTTCTGATAATTGGAATCAATCATCTTAATTTCATCACTACAAGAACCAAAATGACCAGAGGGGAGTCTCAGCTTCCAATTTGTTAGAACCAGAGTTGGGCCCTCCATTGGAAGCATTTCTTCCCTTTGAACTAGGACTTCCAAACATGATTAACCTAAGGGAATGGTATGCTGGATATTTTCTATTTTCCCCTCTAGGGATTGTGCCTAGGGGACTAATCATTATAGACTCCACTGACCTAGGTCCCTCGTCTTCTGGCATGCTGGTAGATTCAGCCAATGGAAGACCCTAGGAAGATACCAGAGCATAGGAGGATAGAGAGGTGGGTCTTTTCTTCTCTGCTTTGGAGTGAGGTTCTAGCAGTGGCTACAACTGTAGAATCTCACCTTTCTCTGCTACAGGTTGGCATCAACTGCTTTTCTCTTCTACAGCAATAGCTACAGCTCTCTCCTGGTTTTAGTAACTGCTCCCTCTCCCTTGTCCCTTCAGGCCAATAGTTAGTAACATCTCTCTACTGTTAACTACTTACTACTGTTTATCGAATGCTATATGCCAGGCGGGAGAAGGGCCTGGCAATCCACTCCCTAGGCAATCCTGAAACAGTCAGCCATTGAAAACCCTATGAGGGTCGCTATGAGTCGGATAACGACTCGATGGCACCTAACAACAACAACAACATATGCCAGGCACTGTAATAACTGTCTAAATACATTATTTCATTTAGTCCTCACAGCTCAACATATTAGTTGGCTTTAGTCGTATTGTAGATAGAGGTTATAAAGCAAGAGGGTGACAGTGACAGAGCTGGAAGTTGAATCTAGGTATGTTTATGTTAGTCTGCTCACTCAAACACTACTCCACGCACTCTAATACTAGGGAGTAAATGCAGTGCTAACTCACGTTCTGAGCCTGAAAGAGGTGAGACACCTCCCCCCTGAGCCAGGGATTAGGCTGGGCCCTTCCTCATGGACTTTCCTCAGGGCCAGGGCCCAGCGGAATCCCTATTTTCCCATGCCATTTGGTAACAAAGGACAAAGTGCCAATAGTTTCTCAAATGTTCTCTCCTTGAGGGTGGGAGAGACATGGTTTCCTCAAGATAGAAATTGCTGGCAGGAGAGAAAAGAAATAGCCATCCGTCAGAGCAGCAGGGGAGAAATCTGGTGATACAGTAATTCTGGTTCAGTTTGTTGTTATTGTTTCCTATCTTAGTTTTTGCCACTTTAATGGTGGCAGTTTTACAGCTGAGGCTGTCAAGGAGCCTTGAGTTGAGATTTCCGTTCTGCTTCCTCTGGCTGCCCTCAAAAGCGTACAGCTGAACCCTTGTGACTTAGAATTTGCAGCTTTGACCTGCCCCGCCCACCCTCGGTCCCAGGCGACCTGCACCGGAAGGACACCCCAGGTCTCCGGGAGCGCCGGCTCGTCAAGGAAGTTGACAACCACGCTGATTGGCTGAATCTTGTAATGCACTGTCACGGCCAGCCAATCCCAGGGCTCTGCCGAACAAAGCCTGGTCCTGGGCTTGATCCTAGGGCGTCCAGGGATCCCCTCCCGCCCGGAGGTCTCTGCAGAGTGACCATTTCCCACAGCCCTGTCACCTGCTATCGGGTAAGTGAGCGCCGGCAACAGGCGTGTCGGGAGGGAGAGTGGGCGCGGCTGCGTGGGCTGGCACGGGCTCCCGGCCGGGATCTCCACGCCAGCGCCCGCCCTTGGCTCTCCTCCTGCCCCTGGTGCTGAGAGGTATTGCCAGACTAGTTTCAGGGGAGCCCGTCTGTCTGCAAGGCCTTGTGATCGCTGTGTAGTCATGGAGCTGGGAAAGGAAAAGTCAACAGAGTACTAGCAGCGGAAATCAGCAAACCTCTCGGGGCAATACTTGCCTGCAGCCCTAGCACTGTGGCGTCCCATCTTGTCAGATCTCGGAAGCTAAGCGGGGTCGGGCCTGGTTAGTCCTTGGATGGGAGTCCGCCTGGGAATACCAGGTGCTGTAGGCTTGGGAGAAGGACCCGGCAACCCACTCCCAAAAATCAATCTGCCGTCGAAAGCCCTATGAATAGCAGAGAAGCACTGACAGTAGTGCTTTGCCTGTTGTACGTAGGGTCCCTAGGAGTCCGACACCGAATCGATGCCTCCTAACAACAATGGGGAATACTTAAATTCCAACGATTGGGTCCACATAGTGAGAGTGGAGATAATAATGGAAAACTCCTGGGAGCTATGGGTTTCTGGCTGAAATTTGCAAGTGGGAATGGTCTCAAAGATATATTAAGAATGAGTGTGATTATGCGACCAGTCATAAATTCAAGAAAGGCGCTATTGATCAGGAAATAAGTCAGTACAAAAATCCAGGTGACAGAAGTCATGGAATTTTCACTCTCTCAAAACCCAATCCAGGTTTCCAGGGCTGACCAGAAAAAGGTTATCTGTCATTTGTACAACCAACTCTCCTCCAGAAATAACACTTTTCCATGGTAGCTGAAGCAGAACTGGAACTTTAAAGACCGATTCCCAAGATCTCATCAGTAATCAATGGAAAAATGAAGTAGAAGGGACTCAAATGAACATTCTCAGCCCTCTGAGATACACTGGTGTCTTAAGTTGTATAAGTAGCAACACATTTGCTACTCCTTATACAAATGAGTGAAATCAAAGTTATTCCTATTGCAAGGCCGCTCTTGTTTATTTGCTGATAAATAACTGAGAGAAAATTGAGACTATTCTGAACATTTTAAGAATAGTGTGAAAATGGCTTTGTTAGAAGTAGGGAAGAAAAGGAGTTTGAAAACACTGAACTCTGTCAAGGGTAAGGTTCACAAGGTGTGGTTCACTCATTTTCAGGTGTGGTCTCCCAGAAGCAAGCTCTTCTTTCTTCTTGGCTTCCATCTTTAATTCTTCTACCTGGCAGTCCAGACTATAAGTCCAGATCCATAAGAGCAAGGTCCAGAAAGAGGTAAGCCTAACTCCTAACTTCCCAGTGTTTCTCCTCTTTAGGTGGTTGGCATGAGGACTGTCCCTCCACTCCAAGGGAGACCCTGTAATAAACAGGAGCACTCAAAAGGACGCATAGGGTATGTGCATGGAGACTGGAGGACAGTTGTTTTCTTTATGTTTGTGGCAAATGTAAAAGTTCAACCATCTGTTCCTATTTGCATAAGAAAAATAAGGAATGGCAGTGGTCTGGGGCAGAGTTTCTCTTGTGTTGTATCACTCCTGCTTTGTGGAAAATAGACACCATGGATGTTGTCAAGATAGTTAATATATTTCTCCTGCAAGTTCTGGTCTGCTTTTGGAGATTACTCACATGTGAGTCAAAACTTAGAGAAAGGAGAGAACTAACTAGACTTCCTCACCCTCAGGGAGTGGCCTCTGTCTCTGGTCACAGGGTGCTAGATGGGACAGTGGAAGAGAGGGAGGAAGACCTCATGACCACCCTGGCCTGCTCGGGGTTCTGTCTCTTCTTCCCAGTAAGTAGTTCAGCTCTCTATACCCAGCTTTGATGCTGACTCTGGCTCAGAGGCCCCTATAATTCTACAGTGTGTCCTTGGCCAAAATACGGGGATGCCATTAAAGTCTGGCTTGCAGCTTTGACTCACCTGGAGCTCTGTTAGTAGGGGTAACCCATTCCAACTGATTTGAAATACCTCGTCTCTCCCCTCATCAGCTCCTTAGCTTTGTTGTTGTTGTTAGGTGCCATCGAGTCGGTATCTGACTCATAGCGACCCTCTGTACAACAGGGGAAACACTATTGTCAGTGCTTCTCTGCTGTTCATAGGGTTTTCAATGGCAGATTGATTTTTGGGAGGGGGTTGCCAGGTCCTTCTCTCAAGCCTACAGCTTCTGGTGTTCCCAGGCGGTCTCCCATCCAGGTACTAACCAGGCCTGACCCTGCTTAGCTTCTGAGATCTGACGGGATTGGATGCCACAGGGCTATAGCTGCAGGCAGCTCCTTAGCTAGAACCCAGGATTGCCTCACGAGGTTTAGATTAGATGTCCTCGAGTTGTATCTGACTCGTATTGACCCTCACAGTGTTTTCAGTGGCTGATTGTTTCAAGATTGCCTCTGGGGTGGATTGCCACATCCTCCCATTTTTGCGGTGCTGGGAATTGAACTCAGGACCTCAGAGACTGTAGAGTGGCACTCTGCCAACTGAGCTAAATCCCAATCCTCCTAATGAGGAAGAATGTGGAAAATAGGAGCTATCTGGATTTCCCACAGAATACTTATAAATCCTGGCTTGAATGACTAATCACTCTGATGTGAGGTTCTATAACCATATTCAGCAGCCTGCTAAAGAGAAAGGTATTGAGAACATTGCTGAGAAAGGCAGAGAAGTTGAGACTTTTCCCTGGGTTTTTCAGTCTTCTGAACATAAAATTGAGAACTGTTTTCTGTACATACCCAATTGATTTAATAGCAAAATTTGGAGTTCTGGCCCACCTAGAAGTGACAGCCCACTTAAGTGGCTCTTTGGTATGATAATAAGATAGACAATACAGATGGTCCCTGACTTACATGATGATGGCTTGACTTGCAATTTTTTTAACTTTATATTATGCAAATGCAATATGTGTTCAATAGAAACTGTACTTCCAATTTTGAATTTTGATCATGGGGGTTAGTGAAACAAAAGTGTTTTTCACATTTGGTATAATATTTAATAAATTTATTAATGTGAATTAATGTGAATTTATTTGAATTTATTTATTTGTGTGAATTTAATTTCACATTTGGTATAATATTTAATAAATTACATGAGATATTGAACACTATTATAAAATAGGCTTTGTATGAAATGACTATGCCCAATTGTAAGCTAAAGTAAGTATTGCGAGCACACTAAAGTTGGACTTTTTCAATTTAATATTTTGACTTACAGTGAGTTAATTGGCATGGAACCACCATAGTGAGTAGAAGAGCAAGTGTACAATGTAGTCATTTAAAAAGTGCATTTCTGAAAGCATTTAAGTGTCCTTATGTTTCCTCCCTTTTGAAAACTTTAGTAATAACTTAGAACAAAGGTGAAGCTGGAGAAGGGTGGCTAAGGGATGTCAGCAGTGGGTGGATGGGGATAAGGAGTACAGGAGTCACGTGGAGTTGTAGGGAGAATATTGATATACTGACTTAAGACACCTAAATCTTTAACACACACACACACACAGCTCAGAGAAATGTGTTCTCATGATCCATAAGGCATCTTCTGAAACCCTCCTCCTCGGATGCAAGATTTCACTGTCTGCCTATACAGAAGGTAAGAGGATGGGTGGTATCCATCCTATTCTCAAGATTTAGAGTGGGAAGAAAAATAAGGAACCATGACATCATATGCTTATAGAGCAGGGAGTGATTCTGGAAATCATTTAGTTTAATCAGCTGATTGTAGCTGAGTAAATGATGATCAGGCTCATTAACTATGCCTGAAGTAGACAGCTAGTTAGAATCCACATTGCTTTCTTAGGTCAGAAATTTGTTGTTGTTGTTTTTTATTTTGCCACAGCTTATGGTAGCCCAGAGCACAACCTACTAGGATGCCCATAGTCTATTATTTAAAATATCCTTGCATTTTTATACTTTAGGTCAAGATGGGGTTTATATTTTCAAAATCTATGAATGAAAACCTGAAAAATCAACAGGAGTTCATGCTTATGAATTCTCGACTTCAGGTATGTTTTAAAATAATTAACCTGTAATATTGTTCTGGTAGCTGAAGTTCTACTACATGTGCTGTAGCAGTATGTCCTCCTTGACCTCCCCTCTCCAAATAAAATCTTGGGGCTCCATCCTCAAAGATAAGGTGAAATAGATTACTACTTACCTGGTGAATGGCCTTGTTTAAGTCTCCAATCCAGATACTTGCATCAAAATTTCCATTCTGCAGGAGAACATACCTGCTTACTTAGAATATAAGTGTGTTATAGGCAGAATAATGGCTCCCCAAATATTCATATCCTAATTCCAAGGACCTGTGAATATGTTAAGAATATGTTCCCTTATGTGGCAAAAGGGACTTCACAATGTGATTATCTAAGGAGTTTGAGATGGGGAGATTATCCTGGATTATCCAGCTGGATCCATTGTAATCATAAGAGTCTTCATAAGGTAAGGAGGGAAGTGAGAGGGAGAGAGGGGGAGAGGGGAAGAAGAAGGAGGAGGAGGAGGAGGGAGAGAGAGAGAGAGAAATACAGAGAGACAGATACTAAGAGATTGATTTGAAGATACTGTACTCCTATAGTATTGGCTTTGAAGATGGAGCCAGTCAGGGCCATGAGCCAAGGAATGGAGGTAGCCTCTGGGAGGTGGAAAAGGCAAGGAAACGGACTTTCTCCCATAGCATCCAGTGGGACAGTAACTTGCCAGCCCATTTTGGATTTCTGACCTCAGAATTGAAGATATAGGTTTATATTATTTTAGGTCATTAAGCTCTTAATAATTTGTTACAGCAACAATAGGAAATGAATATAGATTATGGAAACTTGACATGGATTATTCAGTGGATGGAGAGAAAAAAAATCAGACCATAGTAGATTGTTTAACTACCTAATACAAGTTGTCAAAAAGTATTTATTTATTTATTTATTTATTTATTTATTTATTTATGCAGTACTGGGAGGTTGAATCCAGGGCCTTTCACATACTTTTGTAAGCACTCTGCCACTAGGCTGCACCCTCAGCCCCTTGTTTAATCTTGAGATATGGTCTCACTAAGTTACTCAGGCTGCCTCTGGCCTCACATTTGTAATCCTCCTGCCTCCACCTTCTTGAGTCTCTGGGATTACAAGGATGCACCACTGGGCTTGACTGTCAAAAAGTATTTTTAAATGTTACAAGTCAAAATTAAGAGTTAAAAGTTTGGCCGTAATTATTTTCCTAAGATTTCAGATAAAGATCTCTAAGCCTCTGTGGTCCATGATGGCTCTGGGAGTAGAAGGTCCTACTGTTGGGCAGTATAGGTTGTTGCAAAAGAGATTACAAAAGCCAGACTGCCTAGATCAATGCCAGCTCCTCCCCTAACTAACTGTATGGCATGGACCTCAGACTCCTGGCCTGTACACCAGAGATAATAACATACTTTTCGGTGAGATGTTTTAAGGACTAATGATGATATGTATTCTATTGAACAATGCCTCTAGTCTTTAGGAAAATGCCTCTCACTTTATAGCAGGTATTAAAGACCTGTAAGGAGCTGGATGTTATGGTGCACCCCTGTAATCCCAGCGACTCAGGAGGCTGAGAAAGGAGGATTGTGAGTTTATGCCAGAGCCAGCCTGTGTAACTTCGCGAGACCCTGTCTCAAAATAAAAAATTAAAAAGAGATGAGGGTATGACTCAGTGGTGGAGCACTTGCCTAGCATGCATGTGGCCCTATGTTCAACACCCCCCTCTCCTGGTACTAGGGGAAAAAAGAACTAATAAATAAGAGAATTTTGTGTAGGTAAAGATTTCTTTTAGTAGAATGGAATAATTAAATTATTATAACAGAGCAAAGTGACCTAGGGGAGACCAAATATTAGGTATAGGAATCAACAAAGTATGTCAGATATTTAGAACATCCTTGTCAAAGACCTTTGGAAACTACAGGAGTTTTACTGGGGTTCTTAGGGGTTGAACCAGTCCCCATGACCTCAGCATATGTGAAGTGTTGGGAATTTAATCCTACTTGCAAGCTAACAAGTTAGTTTGTTATGGAGGACTAGAGGCAAATTATGTCAGAGACAGGATTTTATTACTCATAGCACAGCAAGCAGTATGAGCATGGTGTTGGTGTTAGTTCCTTATGCACCCCCTCAAGACTCATGGAAGTGTCAGATGGACATGGGCTTAAATGGGGGCTGTGCACTCAGGGGATTTGAGCCATATTTGAGGAACAGCGAGATTGGGAAATCTTCTAGTTAGTCAGATGTAAGAGAGAGGGAGAAAAGGGGGGCTTTATTTCATTCCTCGTGGTTCACTGAGCACAAGCAAGAAGTGGCTCACATACAGAGCAGCCAGGGCTTTGCATTCTTGCCCCTACTCCTTAAAATGTGTAGGGACATTCAGAGTAATAATCTGAGTGACCAGAACCCTGAGAACAGCTTTGAGTTCTACCCACTGATCCCAGTGACCAGGTTTTATATAGCTGGCACTGAGGTCAAACAATAGCAGTAGCTATCAGTTTTCAGCTTAGCTGAACCAAAGGTGAGCCCAGGCAGTTAGGGGAAGATCTGTGCAATCCAAGGCCCTACTGAACTGGTAGCTTGCCTTGGGTGGCAGAGTAGGGGATAAAGTTTTCCCCAGAGGGGTGGCTACTGCTTCTTTATGCAAAACTGTGATGAAACTAAGGTATGGCCGGATAGGCTATACATTCTTTTCATTTGACCAGCAAATGGACCCTTCCCTTGCTGAATTTGTGTCTTAGTTGCCCCATCACAAAATGAGGATGTCAGGTCTGCGAATCACAAGGCCTCCATGGGGCAAGTATTAATTTTCAGTAAAAGGTCAGCCATAGATCAATATTTGCCTCCCTTTTTTGGAAGGTGTGTGTTATTGGTTGAATTGTGTCCCCTCAAAGTTTATATGCTGCAGTCCTAATCCCTAGATCCCCACAATGTGACCTTATTTGGAGATGGGGTAAATACAGAGGGAATTAAATTAAAGTGAGTCGTTAAGGTGGGCCTAAATCTGGTATGACTGGTATCCTTATGAGAAGAAATTTGGACAAAGAGACATGTATCCCAAGAGAATGTACTCTGAATATGGAGGCGGTCACCTACAGGCCAAGAAAAGAGGCCTAGAACAGAGAATTCCCTCATAGCTTAGCAAGAAACCAATCTTGATTTCAGATTTCTCGCCTCCAGACTAGAGACAACTCATTTTTATTGCTTAAACCAGCCAGTTCGTGGTTCCTTGTTTGGGCTGGGGTTTAGCTCAGTTGGTAGAGTGCTTGCTCTGCACTTCCTGAGGACCCCGATTTGATTCCCCAGCATCACAAATACAGGAGCAGGACCTGGCACACACCCCCACCCCCCACCCCTGCCCAAACAGCCCCTAAACAACTAGCCACTGAAATCCCTAGCAATAGCAGAGCAGCACTGACATGGTGCCTGGCAGCCAGACAGCACCTATCAACTCTGAAGTGGAGCACTGTATTCATAAGCAATCTTGAAACAATTAGCCAATGAAAACTCTCTGAGGGCTGCTATGAGTCAGACTAGACTGGAGGGCACCTAACAAAAACAACAAACCAGCTAGTTTGTGGTCCCTTGTTTTCGCCTCAGCAAATGCAGGGAGTATTAGGTGCCTATGTCCAGCAGTGGTGCTGTTGTACTGGGCAGTAGCCTCTCTGCAAGTCAGCTGTGACTTTCCCTTACTCCCTATATCTTTATAAAGCAAAGACTACCTGGGTTTAACTCAGTTGATAGAGTGCTGCTCTGTGCTCTCTGAGGCCCTGGGTTCAATCTCTAGCACCACAGACACAGAAACAGTAGAAAGACATGGCAGCCCACCTCCAAAGCAATCCTCAAACAATCAGCCACTGAAAACTCTATGAGGGTCGCTATGAGTCGGACATGGCTCTATGGCACTGAACAACAACAAGCTGCAAATGTTGCTCAGACCCTGTCAGTTGAATTCAGTGCTTTCCGTGGTCAGAACACAAACCAAAGGGTTCAACATTAGCATTTCAGGGGTCATCATGGGGTTTCTGGAGATTATGCAGTCTCCAGCTGGGGGAGATCAGGAGTACAAAAGAGCAGAGACCACTCTTTGCCCTTTGAGTCCTCATCCCAGAAAGGACACTGTTTCCTCCCTGTGCTCGCCTGGCCTCTGGAGAGCATGGCTCTTCAGGGGAACCATTCTGTTAGCCTTCACTCGGGTCACAGCACTGCCCTGCAGTCCTCAGCACCCTGGGCTACTTTTGTGCTTAGCACACTGTCCCTCCATGGGACCAAAGAGACTTTGGCACCTGCATACAACAGAGTCATAAAGGTTTGGGTTCTGCCCCAGAGTTCCCCAGCACACCCAGATTTCTTCCCTAAACAAGCTGAAATTGGGAACTGGGGAGAGGGCAGGTTCTGAGGTTAAAGGGGGAGAAAGTGGTTTGATGCCAGTAAGCAAGCCTTTGTATTTCTTCTCACTTCCAAGTGGCTCCTGCTGTTGGGCTCAACAAATAAATTTCTGCCTGAAATTCTATATCCTCATTGCTGACCCCATTTATTTCAGCTTTCAGGACCCTGTAACTCAGCAGCCATAGCAACATTGCATTGCCTTTGGCTGGCATGTGGGGTTGAGCCCCTCCCCAGAGGAGAAGGTGCCATAACCAAAGCCCCATTTGGGTGGCTTGTTTCAACTCTACCTTTGCTTGTTCAACCTCATTTAACACATAGGACAGCAAGGGACCCCTGCTCCAGCTTCCCCCACTCACCACCACCCCGTGAGAGCATTTGCTACGAGACCTCAAGCAGTTTTCTCGTAGCCTCTAACCAACCCAATGAGGGCACATGCTTTTTCTTTTCCAGAAATCCACATCTATCATCATTTCATCCTTTTTGCCCACATTGTCAGGCCCCTGAAGCACCTGGGATTTTACCCTATTTGCAAATTACCAAGTTAACTTTTTACCATTTCACAGATACTGGCCAAAGGCCTTATTATTCAGAGCTCAGGGTGTGTGTGAGGTTGGCGCTGTTTTCTAAGTATGCCAAGTCCCATGGAGGGGATGTAGGTGAGCCTAGCTGGATGCTGAGAAGAATACAGTGGGTTATGATACAGCTGAGGAACGCTGAGCTTGTGGAATCTACTACTATTACTGTGAGTGATGAACAAACCTGCTGTGCTACCTCATCCCTCAAGGTTGCTAAACACAACTCTGGGAAATACTCCATGGAAAGAGCAGCCAAGGGCTGCATCCCTGGCCTGTCCGGCAAGACTGTGCAGGAAGACTCAGGGCCCACAGGGGATTGATTCTCCTCATACATGTGCTGGTTAAGATGACTAAATTTTTCTTGTCGATCAAGATATACCTTATTATCTTTTAATTTCAAGGAAGGATGACCAGGAGAATATAGATCAACACCGTGCAACGAGTCTTCCAACCCTGAAGCTATTTGAGTTCTGATCCTAACTGGGGCATCCTAGAGAGAAACATTCTCACCTGTGGTGGTTTTGGAACATTGGATTAGTCCTTGAAAGTTCCCTATTTAAAAGAACTAAACTACCAGCATCGTTCTTAGGGTTTAGAGTGGTTTGTTCTTTCTTTCTTTTTCTTTCTCTCTCTCTTTCTTTTCTTTCTTTCTTTCTCTCTTTCATCCTCTCTTTTTAAAAGAAATCATAAAGTATTTGACACAAACTAATATATTTATAATAAAATTATGAAGCATAATAAAATGAACATAAGCCAAACCACCACTAAAGAATGATGTCATCACAATACCCTGGGAGCTACCTGTGGTTTCCCCCCTACTTATTGAGTAAGTTCATTCTACTAAAGCTAGGCTGGACTTGACTGTCTCTCCCAAAAATCCGTAGGACAGGAGGACTCTGCAAATGGGATGGAATGGACCGTTGGGATGGAGGATGACATCTTTATAAGATCTTCAAGGAGAAATTATTTAAAATCCTGATTGAAACACCATGCCTAAATAATATATTTAGCTTAAAATGACATGTCTTTTGGCTATTTTCCTATTTAATGGTATCTCAGTGACAAGGGCAAATGAAGAAATGAAGCAAAAAAGAAATGGGCCAAAATTTTTATTAAAGAAAAGTTTAATAACTAAGATTCTTATCCCATTATAAAAAAGAAAAAAACACAAGCCAGGCATGGGGATTTGTGCCTATAGTCCCAGCACTCGGGAGATGGATGGGAGGATCCCTGAGTCCAGGCATTTGAGACCAGCCTGGGCAACCTAGCAAGACTTCATATCAAAAACAAACATAACTCCACAACTCAATAATTTTTATTATTGTTTGCCTTTTTCTTTCATGGGAAAGGACTAAAATTAGAAAATCAGCTATATTTCTTTTACCAGTGGCCAGGCTCTCAATCCTCACTATATATTTCATTCAGATATTTACATGCTGCCCCTGGCCTATTGGATTGTTTCATGGCTGTGTGTGTGGACATCATAGTTGTTGTTACTTATGGCTCTCCAGGGGATTATAATGCATGGCCAAGGTTGAGAGCCTTTGCTCTTTCCTTTTTCTGTGATGCGACATAATCATAATTGATGATTGGCAGTGATTTAATAAAATTTACATTGGAGATGGAGCAAATGAATTTTCACTTAATAGGAAGTTAATCATGAAATGAAAGTAATCATTGGAGTCTGGTCAATCAAAATTTACAAAAGGCCTAAAATCAACATTTTTTAAAGGTGGAAGGGATTCATACTAATAGTTATAATATTTTGAAATCATCAGTAATCTTCAATTTCCCACTATAAATTGCCTTTTCTGGCTTGTCACCTGAGGATGATGGACCGAGAGCTGTATTGAGTAAACTGTCACACCTGTAAAAATGCGTACTTACTGACACTGCCTCTAGATGGCAGACTTGAACTAATTTTATATCACCAGACTGGCAGGGACTTTTCCCCCACCAATACTAGGGTTTAAGGGAAGGCCTGTGCATTCTAGGCAAGTGCTCTTCCACTGAGCGGCACCCCACAGCCCTCCTTTCATTTTTTTATTTTGCAACAGGGTGTCACTAAATTGTGCAGGCTGCCTGTAGACTGGAACTCCCGACCCTCCTGCCTCAGCCTCCTGAGTTGCTGGGATTACAGGTATCTGCCACTGTGCTAGGACTGGAAAAACATTTTGATGTTATAAAATAGGATGGAAATTGGAAGCATAAAGCAGAGAGAATGAGAAAAGAATAGATTCCGTAGGCCCATGCCATGTTTTTGTATTAAGAAGGCAAAACAATCTAGTTAATGTAAAGATTATTGGGGCAGTGAATGCTTATTCATTGTTTGCTGTATTCAAGCGACAAATCACTGATTCAGAAAAAATAAATAAAAATAAAAACCAAAACAAACAAACAAAAATGTGAGAACCAGACTTTGTTTTATATGTGTGAGGAGAAAATGAAGGCAGACTCCCTTAGTTTTCTGTGAAATCTAACCATACAGATGAAAGATACGATGCATTCCAAATGCAGCAATATAAACACGTGGTTATTAAGACTCCCAAGTCTTTCTTAACCCTTTGACTACCAATTTCAAATTGAAATATATGCAATAATATTCCTGAAACTCTTCATTACAATGAACAAAACAAGAACATGATTAGTGAAATAAAATGCATAAACTTGTAAAATACCTTTTCCCACCACTTTTTTTTATTTTTTCTCAAATTCATACACACTTTTTGACATGTGTCCCTATTGTAGTTAAAGGATTAATTTGTGAAAGTATCCCTTCCTTTCTACCTGTCATATTATTTGTTGAAGAAACGAGGTCATCTGTTCTGTGGAATATCCCATAGTGATGACTTGGCTGATTGCTTCCGAATGATACTGTTGAACATACCCTCCTGTCCTTTATTCTTCCTATAAACTACTGTAATCTAGGGGAGAGTAGACTCTGATTCCGTTTAAGTAAGAATTCTTTGTAAGTGGTACCGTCTCCTTCCTAATGCATTACACCACGAGGCTCATCAGGTTGGGTTGTCTTCCTTTCAGTGATGCCAACCTGACCTGTCCATGATAAAGTTCCCCATCAGCCTGTCATCTCATGGCTTCTCTATTCATTCATGATTATTGCCTGGCTCTGTTATTTCATAAGGCTTTGGAAAATGGTAATTTAAAAAGATTCTCTCCTTCTTTCTGCTTCTATTAGCTGGACATTTATTAAAAACTTTCCCTAACTAACCACATAGTTATCCTGAAATGCAGTTTATACAGGAAACAAAAAATAATTGCGTGATCCTTTCCTTTTACATAGCAATTTTCACAACAGTGAATTAATACGATAACAATCTCCAAAAGTAAGTAAAGAATTTTTGGCTTGTACACTGTGACCATAAACTCTTGTGTTTTCATCAGTTTGCAGTCATTGTTGTTTTGGATGTTCAAGCTGTCTTATCTAAGGCTAGTGGGAGCTCTTTCAACTTGACTTCTAAGTCTTTTGGACAAGACCAAATTAATCCTTGGTTATGGGTAAATTGTTAAGCTTGTCCGTGTCTCGTTTCCCACAGCTGAGGATAAAGCTTAATAATAAGGGCAGTGACACTTTATGGAATTGTTCTGAGTCTAAATGAGACAGCACACGTATAGGAACTTAGTGCAAAGCAACTGCCCCCTGTAAGTACTTAGCAAAGTCATAATGTGAGCAAAACTCATTATTAGCAGTTCCATTCATTTTTTCACCAATTATTTGTGGAACCTCTGCTGTGTACCAGGGTAATCTAGATGGGGAGATATACCAGGGAGCAAAACTGGCAACATTCCTCTCACATGTAGCTTACGCTCCAGGGGAGATATAGGCAACAAAGCAGCTGGCCACAATGTGTTTAGGGCGAGGTGTTGGGGGGGGAATTCTGTGAGGAAAGAGCAGGGGGAGGGGATAGTCACAGGAGAATGTAGGAGGGTGGGAGATGCCTTTTTTGGTAAGTGGATGGTCAGGGCCTCTCAGGAAGGTGACGTTTGAGCAGAGCCTGGGAAGGAACTGGAAACGTGAGCCATGTAGAAAGTTGGGGAAAGAAAATCTCAGGCAGGAGGCGAGAGTGAAGATCCTATGATGGGGGAGAATCTGAGGTGATTTGGAGGCACAGCACAGATCTGGTGTGGCCAGAGCTCTAGAAGGGAGGGGAACTGCAGGGTAACAAGGTCAGAGGCCTCATGGGCATTGTACACATTGTAACTGTTTTGAAATATATTCTGAGTTATGTGGGAAGCCATTAAAAGGTTTTGTGCAGAGGAGTGAGTGGTGTAACATGTTGTTTTTTGCAACATAAAATATAATGTGTGCTCAAATCCATGTTTTTTCAAATATATAAAAATTAAACCAGCAAATAGCTATAATGAGAAAGAACACATTAAAATTTCTTAAACCCTTGTAATCCCCACCGTCTATCCTTCCAGGCCCTCTCCTTGGTGGTTCTTTTTCTTAGGTGGAAGCTGTGCCAACACTTTGAGCTAGGACGGCTTTGGGTTTGGAAAGCAAAACAGCTAGTGAGTGCTTTATAGAGAGGCTTGTGATGACCAGGAACCCCAGTGTAGATTAGGGGGCAGATCAGTGGGGAGAGCGGCCAAGTCTTTTTCCATACATAGAGAAATGAGGTGGCACATGGCGGCTGCCTGGGGCCTGCAAGTGTCAGGGGATTTATAGTAACTAGGAAGTGCCTTGAATGAAAGGGACGTCATGATCACAAGCTCACTGAGGACAGCAGGGGCTGAAAAGTGTGATCTAATTCCTGCATTTGGATTCACAGCTGCCTTCAACTTACCTTTATGGGACTCATTTCTCCCCATGTCCCCATCCTCACTATCTACTCTTAGTCTTCCCACATCCCTCACCCACAATTATTCTTCTGTAGTTTTTGTGGGTTTTTTTTTTTCTTTTCTACAGTAAAGTACATATTGTATAAAATTCACCATTCTAATGTGTATAAGGCTGGGATTTAGCTCAGTGGGTAGAGCACTGCGCTGCAGTCTCTGAGGTCCCGAGTTCAATTCTCAGCACCGCAAAAATGGGAGAAGGACCTGGCAATCCACTCCCAAGGCAATCCCGAAACAGTCAACCATTGAAAACCCTATGAGGGTCGCTATGAGTCGGATACCGACTCGACGGCACCTAACAACAACAACAACAACGTGTATAATTCAGTGGCATTTAATACATTTACAGTGTTGTGCAGTCATCATTACTGTTTAGCTACATAACATTTTGTATCATCCCAAAAGAGAACCCTCTACTTGTTAAACAGTCACTCCCAATCCCTCCTTCCACACCCCATCCCTTGGTAAGGACTTATCCATTTTCTATCTCTATGGATTTGTCTCTATGGAAATTTCATATAAGTAGAATCATACAATACATGATCTTGTTATGTTTAACTTCTTCCACGTACTATATATCTTTCCATGTTGCAGCATATATTCGTATGTTGTTCTTTTTGATGGCCAAATAGTATTCCATTTTATGGTTATATCATATTTTATCCATTCATCTGTTGCTGGATTACTTGGGTTGTTTCTACCATTCTGCTATTGTGAACAGGGCTTTATGAACATTCTGTACAAGTTTTTCTTTGAATACTTGTTTTTAATTCTTTAGGTTGTATATCTAGGAATGAAATTGCTGCATAATATAGAAATTTTATGTTTAACTTATTGAGGAACCACCAAATTTTTTTATAGTGGCTGCACCTTTCTATATTCAGACCATATGTATAAGAAGAGTTATGATTTCTCCTACCTCACCAGTACTTTCTCTCTGTCTCTCTTTCTGTCTCTCCTTTTCTGTCTCTCCTTTTCTTGCCAACCTGTGATATTTCACTGTAGTTTTGATTAGAATTTCCATAATGACCAATAACATTGAATTTTTTTTCATGTGCTTGGTGACCATTCGTCTACCTTCTTTGGAAATACGTAGTCTTTTCTTTCCCCATTTTTAAATTGGGTTGTCTTTTTATTGCTGAGTTGTAAGATTTCCTTACATATTATGAATAATTGATCCTTATCAGATATAAGATTTGCAAGTATAGTCTCGCATTCTGTAGGTGGTCTTTACTTTTGACAGTGTCTTTTGATGTACATGTTTTTAATTTTTATAAAATCCAATTCATTTTTCTTTCATTGCTTGTGCTTTTAGTGTCACCTTTGAGAAAACATTGCTAAATTCAATGTCACAAAGACTTCTATGCTTTCTTCTAAGAGTTTTAAGATTTTAACTCTTATATTTCACTTGTTGGGCTGGGATTTAGCTCAGTTGGTAGAGTGCTGCACTGCAGTCTCTGAGGTCCTGGGTTCAATTCCCAGAACCCCAAAAATGGGAGAAGGACCTGGCAATCCATTCCCAAGGCAATCACGAAACAGTCAGCCATTGAAAACCCTATGAGGGTCGCTATGAGTCGGATACCGACTCCATGGCACCTAACAACAACAACAACAATTTCACTTGTTGACCCATTTTGAGTAATTTTTGTATCTGGGGTAAAGGTCCAACTTCATTTTTTTTTTTTTTTTTTTGCATGTTGTCCCAGCATGGGGTCCATTCTTTATGAGTATAAAGAAATAGATACTGCGCAGTAAAGACTGGAGGTTACATACTGACTCTAAAACTGTCTCAGATGAAGAAACTGCTTGGTAGGTCCTGTCCACACAGCCTCTCTGAAAAGGGAGTCTTGACTGGTTAGTGGTCTTCAAGTTCCTGACATTCAACATTCAAGAGGATGCTGTCTTCTCCAAAGTTGGGAATACATTAGTTTAATAACATTATGAAGGATTGGATCTAAATACAAAGATGATTATGCATTATTTAACCTTTAAACAGGCTACTAAAGATGTACAACATATGTCTTGAAATGTGGGGGCAAATATTAATATGTAAGGAATCATTTACAAAAGCTAATGAAAATAATTTTAAGATTTTCTGTATACTATACTGATGTTTGAGAATGGGCTGGGGTTTAGCTCAGTTGGTTGCTGAGGCCGTGGGTTCAATCTCCAGCACTGCAAAAATGGGAGAAGGACATGGCAGCCCACTCCTGAAACAAGCAGTCATTGAAAACCCTATGAATAGCAGAGAAGCACTGAGATGGAGCCTGGCATAGTACAATGTCGGGGATTGTTTCATTCTGTTGTATTCAGGGTTACTGTGAGTTGGACCCAACTTGATGGCACCTAACAACAACAGTGATGTCCAAGAATGGTAGGAAGTCAAAATTAAAAATGAATAAACATTGTTGGTGCCATAGGCACCTCTCTACAAAGATAGACAAATAGTAAAGAAAGGTCATGCCACCAAGCTGATCCTTTGCTGCATAGCTCTTCCATGTAGACAGTGCCTCCAGGAATCTTCCTATTCTCCTTCTCTAAGGACAACACATTGGTTCACTAGTACTAGGTTCGTTCACAAATTTAATTGAGACCAGCAAATATAGTTACAGACTATCAGGAAGCTTTTTTTTTTTCTTTTCTTCCCTCAAGCTATAATTTTATTTTAATACATGTGAGCAGAGTGAATCTTAATTCATTTTTATTCCTTCCTTGCTTGAGCAAGGGGAGCCAGCCTTGCTCAAAATGTTGTTGAGATTGGAGTGTGAAAAGAGAAAGGATGGTTAAATTGCCAGGAAGGTTGGAGTGGCAAGAAAGGAAACCTAGAAAGGAAATCTGGGCCTTAGGCTGCTCCCTACTGGATTTAGGGCCAAGGTTTGGCTAAAGACTGGATTCATTCTCTTTTCTGTACAATCGGAACTTCATAGGTATTAGAGTTAGATGCACCTGGGTCCCTATCTGACTCCATCACTTTCTCCTTGAATGACTGTTAATTTTCCATCATGACAAAACACCTGAGGTAAACAACATAAAAGGAAGAAAGATTTATTTGGCTCATGGTTTTAGAGGTTTCAGTCCATGGTCACTTGGCCCCATTGTTTCGGGCCTGTGGCAAAATAGAACACCATGGTGGGGAGTGCATGACAGAGCAAAGCTGCTCATCTTATGGTGGCCAGGAAGCAAAGAGAGCAAGCGTGCTTTTATAGCAAAGCCCTCTAACCTATTAAGCTGTATATCCATAAATGGACAGTTGTTAAGTGCCGTCGAGTTAGTGTCTGACACATAGCAACCCTATGTACAACAGGCGAAACGCTATTGTCAGTGCTTCTCTGATATTCGTAGGGTTTTCAATGGCAGATTGATTTTTGGGAGTGGGTTGCTGGGTCCTTCTCCCATAAATGGATTAGTCCACTCATAATGTCAGAGCCTTCATGATCCAATCACCTCCCCAAGGCCCCACTTCTGAATACTGCTGCACTGAGGGCCAATCCTTGAGCTTTGGGGGGACATTTAAGATTCAAACCATACCAATGGCCTTGCATAAATGACATAGGCTTCTTCATCTCTAAGATGAGGAGGGTACCTGACTATGAGGTCATGTGGCATGATGTTGTTGTTGTTGTTGTTGTTGTTGTTGTTGTTGTTGTTGTTAGGTCCTGTTAAGTCAAGTCTGACTCATAGTGACTTTAAGTACAGCAGAACAAAATACTACCCAACACTGTGCCATGCACATTATCTTTTTATGTTTGAGCTCATTGTTGTAGCCATTGTGGTTCTTCTCATTTTGAGTCATGCCATGTCAGTAAAAGGAGATACCAGTGACTTTACTCCATTTCTGTCCTTAAGGTCGATTCTACTTTGAGGAGGCAACTTTTCCACATCATTTCTTGAGTGCCTACCAGCCTGGGGGGCCTCATTTTCCAGCAGTATATTTGACAGTGTTTCTCAGCTATTCATAGAGTTTTCGGTGGCTAATTGTTTCAGGAGTGGGCTGCCGGGTCCTTCTCCCTATTCTATCTCAGTGTGGAAGCTCAGCTGAAACCTTTCCACCATGGGTGACCCTGTTGACATCTGAAATACAGTGGCACAGCTTTCAGTATCACAACACATGCAAGCCCCCACAACATGACAAGCTGACAGACACATGGGAGTATATGGCATAACAGGTGCTTAAAAATGATCCCTTCCTTTCTTGTCTTCTTCTCTCTCATTTGCTCCTAATCACCACTTCATTCTTTCTCCCATCTTTAATTTCATTCTGCTTTTCACTCTTCACCGTTTTTTATCCTTCTTCCTTAACTCTTCAGTTCTGGAGTAGGCATATGCTTTTCTAGTTCCCTTTTCCTTCCACCTTGCAGAATGTGTAGCACTTTCTACAGGCAATCTTGGCAATGTGGCCAGGGAGACAATTTGCCTGTTAGCCCACAGCTTTCCTATGTTCTCCAGACCCCACAGTGGGCATGCATAGCCCTGAAACACAGGGAATATTTGTGAGTGTCTCCTCCAGGGCAATGGAAGAACCAGAATCATTCCAGAAGATTCCTGTGACCTGTCCTAAAGGACCTGGTGTGTCCCTGTGTGCCCACCTTGTACAGAAAGTTGTTGTTGTTAGATACTGTTCAGTCAGGTCCGACTCATAGTGGCGTTCATACAGTTCATTTGCTGATTGTTTTGGGATTGCTTCAAGAGTGGATTGCCATGTCCTTCTTGCATTTTTGCAGTGCTGGGGATCAAACTCAGGGCCTCAGGGAGTGCAGAGTGGCACTCTACCAACTGAGCTAAACCCCAGCCTTTATACAGAAAGTAACTGCAGCTTTTTATTCCCTCTGTATGTATGAAATTTTTGGTTTATATAATTTTTTTTTCAAGAAATTTCAGAACAAAAATTTCATAGTTTAAAATGAGTTCAGTAGCAACTTGACTTGTGATGTATGTAGATATTTGTAAAAGAATCAGCAAAAAGTTAGAAAGTTACTTAGTAGACAATTGTACTGAAGAACCAGAGTAATTAGAAGATAGGTCCTTCCTCTTAAGGACCATGTATTTAAATCTGACTGTGATAGAATCTTGAAGGATGCTTTTATTATAATCATTGCATGAATGTATTTCCTATTGACATTTTCTTTTGGTCCAGAGACCAGACATCCAATATGTAGCACTTATTTTACAACTATTTCCAACTTATATGTAACCATAATTTCTTACTAGAATTATTTTTTTAAGTTAATGATTTAAAACTTATTTCCCACTTTTAATATTTTCTAAGACTTTTGGGTCTGGTCCAAGCTAGAATTCTGAAAAGATTCCCTCATGCTGATTCAAATCATTTGATGTCCGACAGGTGACCACTTTGTTGGTTGTTTTCTGTTCGACTCCCCTCCCAACCCAACTCAATTCCATTCCTTTTTCTTCTCTTCCCTTCCCTGCATCTTGGGGGTCTGACCTTTGGTACTGTGGACCCAGGCTTCCCTGCCCTCTGGCTTCTCACTGGGCTCAGCCAGGGGAGGCACTGGCAGAACACTAGAGGATGTGAAGACAGTGAGATTGGGATGAAGTTCTCATAGTTCTTAAACCCACTGCCTGTTCAGTTCAGACCTTGTCTTCTATGTTGCAGCCCCTCATTGGGCTCTAGCTAACAATGTTCCTCTTCTTTTCCCCTTTCTGTACTAGAAGTGTTAATGGCTTGTTATAGCTGTTGAGTGCCTCACCATTCTTAGTGGTTACCCAAACCCTCATCACAGTCAGTATGTGGTCCTTTCACTAACTTCTTTTCAGTTAAACTGTCTTCAAGTCTAAGGGAATATACTCTCTATTTCCTGTTGATACCACTCAAAGAAAATCAGGATGTCTTCATGTTTTTGTATAAACCATTATCTGAAATTTAAACGGTACCTGCATTTATCGTGAACACTAAAAATGTTAATGTGAATTAAATAGTAATTGGCTTCTATCAATTACAGTTTTAGAGTGATGCTCACAAAACTGCTTATAATTAGCGATATGAATGCTAAAATTATAAATTAACTTTCCTATTACTGTGGATTCAATTGGCTCTCCAAACTAGTTTATAATTTTTTTTTATTCCCACATGGGGTATGTGTATGAAATAAAACGACTAGTGTCTATGCTGACCACAAAGGAGAACCTTAAAATTGAAGTATGTTAGACAAAATTTGTAACAAAGCAGCTGCTTCTTTAGTAAAATTGATGTTCCCTTTCAGATAAAGATATGGAACCACAGAGAAGTTATAGAACCACAACTGATGTGCATACCTAGAGAATAAGTTAAGCTAAATACTGTCATATGGGAGAAGGACCTGGCAATCCACTCCCAAGGCAATCCTGAAACAGTCAGCCATTGAAAACCCTATGAGGGTCGCTCTGAGTCAGACACTGACTCGACAGCACCTAAGAACAACAACAAATACTGTCATATAACTATTAGCAATATTACATTGAGCTGAAGTAAGTAAAGCAGATTTATTTCACTAAGAGCAGTACATATTAGTCCCTAGGTAAAAGCCTCTGCTTGAAAAGAGGGAGACAGACACAAAATTTTCCTGTTCATTTTTGAAGCTTATTTGATGTACTGGAGCCATTTTCATTTTTCTCAGGGGTGTAGACCATGGAACTGTGCTA
This sequence comes from Pedetes capensis, assembly GCA_007922755.1. Lineage (NCBI taxonomy): Eukaryota > Metazoa > Chordata > Mammalia > Rodentia > Pedetidae > Pedetes > Pedetes capensis. Next base: position 98,005 of record VMDO01002920.1, on the reverse strand, counting down.
GAGGTGAACCATCTGATTTTCCACTGTGGATCTGCCCTATTCCAATGCCTTGCAATAGACAGTAGTGCTAGACAATATTTTGGTGTGAACAAATTAACATATTTTTATAGAGATTCACAATCTAAAGCATAATTCTCTCTAGCCCTTTGTATACTTAATTATTGCTTTAATTATGACATTTATATGACTTTGGTGACCTCTGTTTATTTCTGTGTCTTACAGCAATGTTCTTTGCAGACTGGGTAATGAAATATAATCATTTATACTTGAAAATGATAGCCTTTAATGTTCATTTTTGTCATCAAAAGAAAAAAAGGATAAATAAATGAAATTAGCAGGGATAACTAAAGTCCAGCAATAATCATTTTTCTTGTTTTTAAGAGTTTTAAAGTCAAAATATTATTTTACTATTTTAAAGCCAATTATCATCTTACTTACTTGGTTTCTGGGGTTTTTGAGGGGAAAATCTCTCTATATCCCACTTCTTCTATAATTTGTCCTTAACCTTGTATAAGAATTTGTAAAGCAGTACTTCTGAATGTTTCTGGAAAAATATGTCAGAATTTCATTATACTGCAGCCGGGCAGTATGACTGAACATGTTGGTATTTTTGTTTTCATTTTCTTATTAATGTTTATGCTAGGGATAGAACCACGAACAGAAATATTCTAGAACTGATTTATTTATTCAACATTTATTAGGCACTGACAATATGCCCGATGCTGTGTTAATGAATATATAAAGATGAAAAGACAAGGTTGAAAAGTTTTATAATATTTATATGTTCTGATATAGCTCAAGTCATTCTATGTAGTGCTTTCCTTGGAAGGAGAAATATTTGGACCATGTTGTATAAAGAAAAACTTTGTGTTCTCTTTGAACCTGTTTGGTAAATTAATGATGTTTTTGGTTTACTGGTTCAGTTCAAATATTATTTATTGAAATTAGAAATATGTGGGTCATTATAGTAGGGATCTATTTAATTATAGGAATAATGAATAAATCATGTAGGTTCTGAATTTTTTGTTATATATTGACATATCCACTTGATTTTCAAATTGTCCATGGTTCAGATGCCAATTTTTATGTTAAAATAAATATTTTTAGTTATGATCCCCAAAATACAAATATTAATTTGAAGTCATATGTGTTTTGAAGAAACTCTGAACATGAAAATCAAAGTTTTAAGAGATATATTGTGATGGCAAGTAGACCTCTACAACTATATGTTATATTTACAATTTTATATTATCTTTGGTTTACATAAGAAAACCAAAAGCACAATGACAGCTGAAGCAGGGCACCCTATACCCCGACATTACCAATCATTAATTGGCCCATGAGTTTTTGGTGAACTATTCCAACATATTTTATATCCTTGCATATATTATAATAAAAATCCAAACCACCATAAGATCTATTTGGCAATGTATAATTTAATATTTTATTCATATTTTAGTATTTAAATATTTGCATATGTAAGGACTTTGGGACACTAAAAAGCAAAGGAAGTTTTATTCATTTAAGAGTTTTAAAAACCTTTTAATATTATTTCCTTTTAAAATTATACTTTGTTTATATGTCACCTTTAATAAACAGGGAAATTAGAGCTTTCATTTTCCAAAGTTGCCATTTTTTAAAGAAAATAAAACACATTTAAACATGCTATAATTTCTCCCAAACCTTTATGATAACAGGGTATTTCATATGTGAGCATCTCCAGTGAGAGAATCCCAATAACTCATCTATTTGCTTTTTGCTTCTCATATTCTATCCTGAGGCAGGTGCAAGAGGGGAGGAATGCCAGCATGTTCATAGTTCCATCAAAACTTATGAAAAATTGTTGTTGTTGTTAGGTATCTTTGAGTCATGTCCGACTCTCAGTGACCCTCATAGGTTTTTAATGGCTGATTGTTTTGGGATTGCTTCTGGAGTGGATTGCCACTCCTTCTTCCATTTTTGTGGTGCTGGGAATCAAACCTGGGACCTCAGAGACTGCAGAGCAACTGAGCTAAATCTTAGCCCATTTATGAAAAGTGAGAGCATGTAAATATCAATCCCTTAGAAATCCAATTGTTGTCTGTGGACTTCCTTCACCAAGAGTCCTCAAAACAGTTGCTATCAGGAGGGAAGAGCATTGCTCACTTCTTTCAGTTTTCCTTCCTCCAGTAGAAGGTTTGTGCTAATTTTGTGGGTTAACAACTGATTTTTTTCTCCTGTATCATGTGATGTGATCTCTTGGGACAGTTCAGTTTCTGTATCTCTTCTGTGATTAAAGCTTATTACTTCTGAAGTGTCCCTGGGATTTCAAATTCCACAACTGGCTGCAGGTTTCTCCTTCCTGCAGCTGAGCAGGAAAGCATTTCTGGACCCTCCCCTGCCCCTGTTGTTTCCCATTTGGGGTGCAGGATTGGGGAATGGGTAAGATGCACCTGCTGCCCTGGAGTCACAGACAGAATCTGTCTTGGAAGTGACCTTATTTATTGTCTGCTCCCATTTTTCTGTCTATCCACTGGATAACCTAGTTTCCCTGTTACACGTTCTCAGAAAATGTGGTCCAGGTTCAGCTTTAACCCACTCATTCAGATTTTGATTCTTCTGCTACAAAGTTCTTATTTAAACAGATCTCAACTATGCCCTCCTTTGAGTTCTGTGCCTCCCAGGTCTAGTCTTTAAAAAAATGGAAGTAAGGTGGAAAAGGAAGTGCCCAGGATTCCTCAGAGCTGTCTCAGAACCTGGGTAGAGATGGAGAAGCAGCTCACAAACTTTACCAGGTATACTGAGTGCAACTAACATCAGAACCAGCCAGTACTCCCTGTATCTTTGTGCTCCATAAATTTATCAACCTCAGGGCAGCACCTCAGACAACTGCCTGCAGTGACTACACTTCTTCCTGCTTCCCCCATAGTGGACTTGGTTAGGGAAATAGTTACAAGCCCTCTAACTGTCTGGTTGAACTTCATTCCTTCTTTTTCATTCATTCATTCAACAAAATATTTAATGAGCAGCAATTTAAGGTGATAGACAAACAGATTCACTGCCCATATACAGTATACATTTTTCTTTTTTTCTTAAGTATTTTGATTGTATATATTTATGGGGTACAGAATGGTAATTCAGTTCATATATACACTGTGCAACCATCAAATCAAGATTGTTGACATTTCATTTCCTTAAACCCTTTATAAAAACAAAAAGAAAAAATTTGATTTGCATGTAGTGGTAATTGCACATATTTATGAGGTACAGTGAGATTCATCATGAGATTTTCATAGAATTGTATCCTGTATTTTGTACTTGTTGTCTTCCTCTTTACTATATATTGTGCCTCCTCACCCTCCACATTCTTTCATAACCCTCGCAGTAGTTCCCTCCCCACTCCTAATTGGTCCTTTGTATTTTTCAAGTTTAGAAATACTCCTCTGTGTGTGTGTGTGTATTATTTTCTCATTTAAGATAAATCTAACTCCTGCATATAAATGAGAACATGTGGTATTTTTCTTAAGTGTTGATTATTTTGCTTAAAATGGTGATCTCCAGTTCCATCCATTTTGCTGCAAATGATTTAATTTCATTCTTCTTTACTGCTGAATAATATTCCATAATATATACACCACATTTTAAAAATCCAATCATCTGTTGATGGACGTCTAGGTTGATTCCATATCCTTGCAATTGTAAAGAGTTCTACAATAAACATGGAAGTGCAGGTGTCCCTGTGATATGATGACTTATCTTCCTTTGGGTATATACCTAGGAGTGGTATAGCTGGATCATATGGTAGTTCTAGTTTTAGTTTTCTGAGGAACCTCCATATGGATTTCCATAATGGCTGTACTAATTTATAGTCCCATCAGCAGTGTAAAAGGGTTCACCTTCTCTGCATCCTTGCTGGCATTTGTTGTTATTTGTTTTGTTGATGCTAGCCATTCTGACTGGGTGAGATGGTATATCATTGTAGTTCTGATTTGCATTTCCCTGATGGCTAAGGATATTGAACATTTTTTCATATGTTTATTGGCTCTTTGAACTTCTTCTTTTGAGAGTTGTCTATTCAGCTCCATTGTCGATTTATTTATTGTATTATTTGTTACTTTGATGTTCAATTTCTTGAGTTCTTTATATATCCTAGAAACTAATCCTCTGTCAGATATGTAGGAAGCAAAGATTTTTCTCCCATTCTGTGGGCTATCCCTTTACTCTGTTGTTTCCTTTGCCATGCAAAAGCTTTTTTTTTTTTTTTTTCTTTGTGGTACTGAGGGTTGAACTCAGGGCCTCGTGCCTGCATGCTCTGCAAGTGCTAAACCACTGAGCTGCACCCTCAGCCCATTTTTTTACTTTTTGAGACAGGGTCTCCCTAAGTTATGCAGACTGCCTCTGGTCTCGAACTTGCAATCCTCCTGCCTCCACCTCCCAAGCTGCTGGGATTACAGGTGTGCACCACCGTGCCTGGCTCTGCAAAAGCTTTTTAGTTTTATGTAATCCCAGTTGTCAATTCCTGGTGCTATTTCCTGGGCTATTTGAAGTCTTGTTAAGAAAGTATTTGCCTATGCCATTGTGTTGAAGTGTGTTCCCTACATTTGTTTCTAGTAGTTTCAAAGCTTCTGGTTTTACATCGAGATCTCTGATCCATTTTGAATTGAATTTTGTACAGGGTGTACACATCTACATTTATTCTTCTACATATGGATATCCAGTTTTCCCAGTACCATTTGTCAAAGAGACTATCTTTTCTCTAACGTATGCCTTTGACACTTTTGTTGAAGATCAAGTGGCTGTAGCTGCATGAGTTTATTTCTGGGCTTTCTATTCTGTTCCATTGATCTTCATGCCTGTTTCTTTGCCAGTATCAAGATGCCTTTTTTTTTTTTTTTTTAGTATGGCCCTGTAAGATAGTTTAAAGTCAAGTATTGTGATGCCTCCTGCACTATTTTTGCTGCATAGGATATTTTAGACTATACGGGGTCTTTTGTTCTTTTATATGAATTTTAGGATTATTTTTTCTGTTTCTGTAAAGTATATCATTGGAATTTTGATGGGCATTGCATTGAATCTGTAGATTACTTTTGGTAGTATAGCTATTTTCACAATATTAATTCTTCCAATCTCTGAGCAAAGGAGTTCTCTCCATCTTTTAATGTCTTCAATTTCTTTCTTTAGTGTTTTGAAGTTTACATTGTAGAAGTCTTTAGGATCTTTGGTTAGATTTATTCCTAAATATTTAATTTTTTGATGGGCTACTGTGAATGAGATTGTTGTTTTGATTTTTCTCTTCCTATTTTTAGCTTAGTTGGTAGAGTGCTGCTCTACAGTCTCTGAGGTCTCAAGTTTGATTCCCAGCACTATAAAAAAAATGGGACAGGGACCTGGCAATCCACTCCCGAGGCAATCCCAAAACAATTAGCCATTGAAAACCCTATAAGGGTCACTATGAGTCAGACATGACTTGACGGCACTTAACAACAACAACAATTCCTTGTTGGTGTATAGGAATGCTACTGATTTTTGAATGTTAATTTTGTATCCTGCTACTTTGTTGAAATGGGAGAAGGATGTGGCAATCTACTCCTGATGCAATCCCAAAACAATCAGCCATCAAATACCCTGTGAATGACGTAGTGCTGGGCATGCGACAGTGTTGGGGAGTGTTTTGTTCTGTTGTACATAGGGATTCGATAGCACCCAACAACAACATAACTTTGCTAAAGGAGCTTGTTAGCTCTAATAGTTTCCTAGTGTAGAGTTTAGGGTCTTTTAAAGATAGGATCAAGTCACTTATAAATAGGGGTAGTTTGACCTCTTTGTTCTCTATTTGTATCCCTTTTATTTCTCTTTCTTTGTTGCTCTCACTAGGACTTCAATCACAGTATTCAATAAGAGTGGGGAGAGTGGATATCCTTGTCTTGTTCCTGATTTTAGAAGGAATACTTTCAGTTTTTCCCCATTTAGTATGTTAGCTATAAGTTTGTCATATGTAGCCTTTATGATGTTTAGGTTTATTCCTTCTAGTCTCAGTTTTTTCAGGACTTTTGTCATGAAGAGATCATGAACTTTGTCAAAGCCCTTTTATGCATCTTTTGAGATGATCATGTGGTTTCTGTCATTGAGTCTGCTGATGTATTGTATTACATTTATTGATTTGCGTATATTGAACTAACCTTGCTCTATGGTATGAAGCCTGCAGATCTTTTTTATGTGATGCTATATTTGTTTTGCAAGTATTTTATTGAGGATTTTTGCGTCAGTGTTCATCAGATAAATTGGTCTATAGTTTTTTTTGTTGTGTCCTTGTCTAGTTTTGGTATCAGGGTGATATTAGCTTTGTAGAATGAATTTGGAAGTACAGTCTCCCTTTCTATTTTATGGAATAATTTGAGGAGGATTAGATATTAATTCTTCTTTAAAGGTTTGACAGAACCTGGCTGTGAATGTGACAGGACCTGACTTTTTCTTCATTAGGAAGCTCTTTATTACTGCCTCAATTTCATTTCTTGTTATAGGTCTGTTTAAATTATTTATGTTAGATCATAAGTGTGAAGGAATTTATCCATTTCTTCTGTATTTTCATGAGTGTGCATTAAACAATAACTAGGCTTTGGCAACTTGTAAATTTATTTTGAAGATCCCCAAACTGCCTGAGTTACATGCTAAAATTATAGATTAAAATTTCAAGTTGGATTTTGCTATAAATTGGAACCCAATTTATTTCTGTAAGATAGTTTGTACTTTTTAAAAGTCTCTCACTGGCTGTGCACATGACATGAATTATGGAATTAGACATGAATGTGCTACTAGGAAAAAGACCTAGAACTCAAACATGTTATATGGAATTTACAACAAAGCAACTGCTTCTTTAATAAAATTGATACCCTCTTTCAGATACAGATGTGGAACACAGAGAAGTTTTAGAACTGCAATATGTATACATATCTAGACAGTAAATTAAATTAATCAATGTCTTCCAAATATCATTTTCTCTAGTCATGTAATAATTAACAATATTACATCAAGCAAAAGTAAAAATGATGACTTAATTCATCCATATTGTTAGGTGCTGTTGAGTTGGGTCCAACTCATAGTGACTCTAAGTACAGCAGAATCAAACACTATCCAACACTGTGCCACGAACACCATCTTTTTATGTTTGAGCCCAATGTTGCTGACACTGTTTATTCTCATTTTGCCACATCAGCAAAAGGAGGTCTCAGGGGCTTTATCCCATTCCTGACATTAAGGTCAACTCTATTTTGAGCATCTGCAGCCAGAGCACTCTGGCATCTGGTCCTGTCTGATCTCAGAAACTAAGCAGAGTTGGCCTGGTTTGTCCTTGGATGGGAAACCGCCTGAGAATACCAGGTGCACAGGCTAGGGAGAAGGACCTGGCAGCCCACTCCTGAAACAATCAGCCATGGGAAACCCTATGAATAGCAGAGAAGCACTGATGTAGTGTCAGACATGGCACAGTGTCAGGGAGTATTTCATTCTGTTGTACATGGGGTCACTATGAGTTGGACCTGACTCAATGGCACCTAATAACAACTACTTTGGGGAGGTAACTCTTCCCCAGTCATTTATTGAATGTTTTCCAGCCTGGGGGCCTCATTTTCTGGCACTATATTTGACAGTGCTCTCTGCTATTCATAGGGTTTTCAATGGCTAATTGTTTCAGGAGTGGAATGCTGGATCCTTCTCCCTACTCTGTCTTAGTCTGGAGGGTCAGCTGAAACATGTCCACCATGGGTGGCTGTCGGGGTTTTAGCTCTAGCCCGGCTAAGGTTAGGGCCAAACCCTCAACATAATAACGTGGCCGATGTCGGGAAAGAAGGACCTCGGGAGACCTTCAGATGGTTGGAGAAGGACAGGGAAGGTTTATTGGGGTGCTCCCCTTATGGAGAGCAAGGAGCAAGCAGCCCCTATAGAGCAAAGCTCTATCCCTTTAAGTGCTGGCTCTAGGCCTGCAGCATGGAATGCTGCAGGCTAAGTGCTGGTACAGCTCAGCCTTAAAGGCACAGCCACAGCCCCAGATGTTCAGTTGAGGTCCGATGGTCTTGACTCTCGCGGCTCGCCTTCTTTACCCCCCTCCTTCCCAAGGATTGGAGGAGTTGGGAGGCTCTTCGTGGCTTGCTAGATGCCTTCGGCTCTTTGGGGGCCCCTGGGCTTGAACTCGCCGGCTTGCTAGATGGTCTTGCTGGAGTAGGGAGCGCTGGTCCAGATGATGAGGTTCAGGAGACGGTCAGAGAGGTGAGGATCAAAGGATAAGGATGGGGTCCAGGAGCTGTGCTTTTATAGGGTCCTGGAGGGGTCACATGGTGGGGTTCAGCCAATCAAGGCAAACAGCTGGCAGGTACAGTGGGCAAACGGACATAACTGCCAAGTGGAGACAGTTATTACCTGCAAGGTGTTGAGGGGAGCCAATCAAAATTGAGGTGGTTAAGCCTGGTCAAGCTGGCCGGGGGCAGTCTTTGCTCACTCGATGGGAGGGGCTGTTTTGAGCGAGTGAGATGAGCCCTGGGGTCAACTAGGGGTCAGCCCCTCAGGCTGTTATGAGGGACCCTAGCTGGGAAATATTATTTTAAAAATCCCCAACAGGTGGCCTTGTTGGTATCTGAAACACCGGTGATACAGCTTTCAACATCACAGCAATGTGCAGGCACCCACAGCACAACAAGCACACATACATGCAGGGGTATTTCATCCATAAGTGGTATCTATTGGTCCCTAGGGGAAAGCCTCTGTTAAAAAAAGAAAGGAGAAAATTTTTGTTGTTCAGAATTTTCTTACTCATGTGTGTGTTTTATTTTGTATACTGCAGCCATTTCTAATTTTTCTCTGAAGTATGGATCATGGAATTGTACTAGAGATGTCTTTAATGGGCTCCTGCTAAATTCTATAAATTGAGCATATAGAGATGTATATTGAACAGATTAAAGAATGATACACTACACTATTTTTTTGTTTTGTTTTGTTTTGCATTATTGAGGGCTAGGGTTTAGCTCATTTGGTAGAGTGCCGCTGCACTCTCTGAGGATCTGGATTTGATCCCCAGCTGCAAAAATGAGACAAGAACATGGCAATCCAATCCTGAGGTAATTGCGAAACAATCAGCCATTGAAAACCCTCTGAGGATTGCTGAGTCAGACCCAACTCACCAGCACTGCAACAACAACTCTAGCATGGGCTACGTTGCAAGACTTGTCACAAAAAAAAAAAAAAAAAAAAAAAAAGGAAGAAAGGAAGGAAGGGAGGGAGGAAGGAAGGGTCTGTCTCATTATGTAACCCAGGTTGGCCTTGAATTTGCAATCCTTCTGCCTTTGCCTCCCATGTGCTGGGATTACAAGCCTGTGCTACCCCACCCATCTATTATTTTTAAGCCAATTATTTTAAAAAGCTTATCTAGCTTGGTTTCAGGGATTTTTTGAGGGTAAAGTCTCCCTATACCCCCATTTCTACACTTGTCTTTAAACTTACCGAGAAAACTATACCTTGGAATATTTCTGGGAAAATGTCAGAATTACATTATACTGCTTCCTAGCAGTGTAACTGAACGTGTTGATATTTTCATTTGCTTCTTTTATTAATGTTTATGTTAAAAAATCAACCACCACAGAAAATTTTCTAATACTGATTTATTTATTCAACAGGTACTCAGCACTGGCAGTATACAAGCTCTGTGCTAGTAAATGGGACTATAAAGATGAAAAGGCTGAGAAGTTTTATAATATTTATATGTTCTGCTGGGTGCTGTGATGCACACCTGTAGTGCCAGTGACTCAGAAGGCTGAGGCAGGAGCATTGCAAGTTCAAGGTCAGAGGCATCCTACATAATTTGATGAGACCCTGTCTTGAAATTAAAATAAAATGAGGGTAGGGCTGGAGCTGCAGCTCAGTGGTAGAGCGCTTACCCTGAATTCAGCCCCTAGTGCTACAAAAAACAAAAACTTAAACCAGAAAACCAGTTTTGACATGGTTCAAATTATTTTTTGCAGTGCTTTTCTTGGAAGAAAAAAAAATTACCATGTTTAGTAAACAAAATTTTGTATCAGTTAGGAAGATTAATGATGTTAGTTTTAGGCTCATGGTTAGATTTGGTTCAAGTATATTTACTGAATACAAATTAGAAATGTGAGGGCTGTTGTTGTTAGGTGCCGTCAAGTCGGGTCTGACTCATATCAACCCTGTGTGTACAACAGAACAAAATGCTCCCCAATACTGTGTCACACCCAGCACTATTGGCAGTGCTTCTCTGCTATTCATAAGGTTTTCAATGGCTGATTCAATTTTTGGAAATGGGCTCCCAGGTCTTTCTCCCAAGCCTACAGCACCCAATATTCCAAGGCAGTCTCTCATCCAAGTACTAACCAGGCCTGACTCTGCTTAGCTTCTGAGATCTGACAGGATCTGTCATCACAGTGATACAGCTGCAGGTGGAGGCTGTTGGACTAGGGGTTTATTTATTATGGTAAGATAATTATGTCATTTAAGATCTGAAAATTTTTTATTTTTGTTTTCTTTGTGTGTGTGTGTGTGTGTGTGTGTGTGTGTGTGTCTGTGTATGTGTAATGAAGTGTAATAAAGCTGCTGCCTTATAGCTCACTCATTTCTATCCTCTGCCTCTCCCTGTCCCATTCCCTGAGTTTAACTCTCAGCCCTGCATTTCTCAGGAACTCTGCCCTCTGGCTTCTGGTTGGGCTCAGCCAGTGGAAGCATCAGCAGGATACAGGAGGGTAGGAAGACGAGATTGGATGTGTAGTTCTAGTTGTGAGCCTTATAGACAGTGCCATGCCACTTCCATTGCTCAGCCCTCTTAGGGCTCTGGTTAACACTGTTCTCCCCTTTCTCCTTTTTTTTTTTTTTTGTGGTACTGGGGGTTGAACCCAGGGCCTCGCGCTTGCATGCTCTGCCAGTGCTGGACCACTGAGCTGCACCCTCAGCCCTTTTTTTTTTTTTTTTTTTTTTTTAACTTTTTGAGACAGGGTCTCCCTAAGTTATGCAGACTGCCTCTGGTCTAGAACTTGTGATCCTCTCCTCCTGCCTCCGCCTCCCGAAGTGGCTTTCTCCTTCTATCTTAAAAGAGTTAGTAGTTTCCTACTGTTGGCAGCCTCTAGGTCCCTGCTATTGCTAGTGGTTACCTTGAACCCTGTCCACAAACAATGTGAATAGTGTCTTCATTAAATACCTCTTTGTTGACCTCTTTTGAGGGAGTGTGTTCTCTAAAATAATGGGTCTTTGTTATAAACAATTATCTAAAATTTATTGTGTATCTGCTGTTGACTTTCAGTGTCAAGAATGCTAAAAATGTTCACTTCTAAGTAAGTCTATTAAACTGCAACAAAGTTTCTGATGATTGTAGATTTAATTTGATCTGCCACAAACTGCTTCAGATGAATGCTAAAATTACAAATTGAATTCTTAGGTCAAATTGCTGTAACTCTGGACTCTAGTTTTTTCTAATAACATAAACAAATAAGAAACCCAATGAGAGGTGTACTTGTAGTCCTTATACCTTTACTAGGCAACTGCTAATCTACCTACCCACAAATTGTATGATACTCATATTCTATTGTGGAGTAGGGTGCAGTAGGGAAGAAATGCCAGCATGTTCATACTTCTATCAAACTGAAAATTTAGCGCATCTTAATTTTAAACACCTAGAAATCAAATTGTTGTCTGTGGACTTCCTTCAGGTCAAACTTTGTGTCATTTTCTTAACAGAGCCACAAAGCATTTCTGGAACACAATCTCCTGGTATTTTCCCTTTATGGGAGGGTTGGAAGGTGAGGATGCAGCTACTGCCCTATGGGCTCCTTCAGAGTCCCACTTCCTTCCTTTCTCCCTTTCACTTCCCTGCCTCCCTCCTTTTTCTGTCTTTCTTCCTGTTCCCCTCTGTTTCTTCCATCTTTCCTCACCTGTTTATGGAACATTTATCTAAGTGGTTTGTCCTTGGATGGGAAACTAAAAGTCCTTGGATGGGGAACTAAATCACTGGTCATGTGAAACCTACATTTACCAGAGATGACAGACAATACTAAGTAATGTCAGGTTGAGCCACGCAGTCTGATGAACACCACAGTTGGATGGAAGGGCGAGGGAAGAGCTGTCTCTGAGGAAAAAGTATTTGAGTAGAGACACGAGTCAAGTAAGGAGGAGAGCCTTGTGTATGATGTAAGGTAGCAAGTGGGGTTCCTTCTTTTGGAAGAAAATATGTGAGCTCTTTCTGATGGGTTGATTCATCTATTGCCACTAATAGAAAATCCACAATTTCATGTTGTGGCCTTCACATTCACACTTGTTGTTGTTGTTAGGTGCCGTCGAGTCAGTATCCGACTCATAGCGACCCTCATAGGGTTTTCAATGGCTGACTGTTTCGGGATTGCCTTGGGAGTGGATTGCCAGGCCCTTCTCCCATTTTTGTGGTGCTGGGAATTGAACTCAGGACCTCAGCGACTGCAGCACAGCGCTGTACCAACTGAGCTAAATCCAAGCCCCCTACATTCACACTTAGCATTAAACTATTTGTTTCTAGAAGTTTATTCACAAGAGAAAATAAAATTGGAATTTAATTTTAAGCTTTTGTTTAAAACCATGATTGTTTTTTAAAAGTCTATGTTAGTGGAATGTTCTTGTTTTTGCCTTTATTATTTTATGAAGTATGAATCCCTTTGTGCAATATTAAGATGAGAATCATTTTATGATCCCTCAACACACTGTAAAACAAAGTGGTTAATTTAATGCGATGAATTGTTTTAATCTCCTGTAGTTATATCTTTTTGTTTTTATTTTTTATTGTGGTAAGATACATACAACAAAATTCACCATCTTAAACATCTTTGAGCTTATAATTCAGGAGCATTGAGTATATTCATATTGTTGTACAATCATCACGATGTTCCATTTCCAAAACATATTCACCATTCTAGGGGTTGGGGTTTAGCTCAGTTGGTAGAGTGCTGCTCTGTGCTCTCAGAGGCCCTGGGTTTGATCCCCAGCACTGCAAAAACTGGAGAAGGATGTGGCAATACACTCCTGAAGCAATCCCCAAACAATTAGCCATTGAAAACTCTGTGAGAGTTGCTATGAATCACACTCCATATCACCTAACAACAACAATTCATCACTTTAAGCTAAAACTCTATATTCATTAAACTCTTAGTTCCATATCCTTTTTCCTTCCTCCTGACAACCACCATTCTACACTGTCTCCATGAATTTGACTACTCTAAGTATCTAAGTATCTCATTTGGGGCTGGGGTTTAGCTCAGTTGTTAGAGTGCTGCTCTGTGTTCTCTGAGGCCCTGGGTTTGGGCCCCAGCACTGCAAAAACTGGAGAAGGACCTGACATCCCACTCCTGAAACAATCTCAAAACAATCTGCCATTCAAAACCCTATGAATAGCAGAGAAGCACTGACATAGTGTCTGGCTTCTTTCTGTTGTACATAGGGTTGCTATGAGTCAGACCCTACTGGACAGCACTTAGCAACAACAAAAAGTATCTCATGTAAGTGAAATCTGTAGTACTCGTCTTTTTGTGTTTGGGTTTTTTCTCTTAGCATAATATCCTCAAAGTCTATCCGTGTTGCAGTGTATATCAGAATTTCCTTTGTTAGTAAGACAATAATATTCCATTTTAGGTATATAACACATTTTGTTTATCTACTCAACCATCAATGAATATTGAATTTCTCCCACCTTTTGATAATTGTAAATAATGTTGCTTTAACCATGGGTATAGAAATGTCTGAGTCCTTACATTCCACTCTTGTGGATAAATATCCAGTAATGAAATTGCCAGATCATAGGATAATTCTGTTTTGGTGTTTTTTGTTTTGTTTTGTTTTTTTGAGGAATAACCATATGTAACAGTTACACCATTTAATATGACACTATTTAATGTTTTCACCAGCAATAAATCAAGATTCTCATTTCTCTAGGTCATTAAAACTTGTTTTGTTTTGGTAATAGTCATATTAGTGATGGTGACATTGTATCTCAGTATGATAGGTAATTGATTTCTTGTTTATTTTATATCTTACTACAATGATGAATCTTAGTATTTGTTGATTCTCTTAGCTTTGTATCTACAAATACAAAGAGTTACTGTTTTTTTCTTTTAATACTTTTAAATGATGCTTATGGACTACTGATTCTGTGCCAAACACTCTTTTAAGAACTGCATGTACATTGACTGATGGACTTCTCACAGCACTCCTATGGAGCATGTACTCTATCATCCTCATTTTACAGAGGCTTCTAAAAACTTGCCCAGAGTCAGGTTGCTTTAATTCTGGAGCTACCCAAAATTCATGGACCATTCTAAAATGGAGGTGATTTCCAATTACCTTAGGTTTCTTCTATTTTTCTCCTCTTTCTACTTGGGTGCTGTATTCTTGAAGTTTCTTAGCTCATTTTTTCCACTGCACAAACTACTTGTGCCAATTTTCAACTAATTAAGATTTCTTTCTCTTTTTAATTTCTAGAACAAATAATTGTCATTTGAAGAAAATGTAATTTTTTCTTATTGAACCTATTCTTGGGGCTACTTAATGAGACTCTGTCTCAAAAAGCCCCCCAAAAAGTAATATTACAATTATGTACACTTAGCTTATTGAGATTTTAAAGATACATTATTTAACTGCTAGATCTATTTTTATCAACGCACAACTTTCACAGTAACTACAAATCAATGAGAGGTACTAAAACCATACAGAAATCTTTTAAATTGATTTCATATTATGAGAAGTCCATTGTTCAAACCAACTATTTCTTATTTTTGTGTAGTTGGTAGGAAGAAATGGGAAAGGGTGTTGTCTGTTCTCAATCCACTCACTGGGAGACAAAATGAAAACTTCAGGATAAAGTCTTATTAGAATGCTGCAAATAATCCACACATTGATTCAATAAAGGAAAATATCTATAATACAAATATCTAATTTTTATTGGACGGGCTGGGATTTAGCTCAGTTGGTAGAGCACTGCGCTGCAGTCTCTGAGGTCCTGAGTTCAATTCCCTGCACTGCATAAATGGGAGAAGGACTTGGCAATCCACTCCCAAGGCAATCCCGAAACGGTCAGCCATTGAAAACCCTATGAGGGTCGCTATGAGTCGGATACTGACTCGACAGCACCTAATAACAACAACAACAGTTTTTATTGAGTGCTTATTAAATATCAGTTACCAGTCTGAGCATTTAATGAATTCCTTTATTTCATTTCATGACAATCCGATTCATGATAATTTCATGGAGATCCAAGTATTATTCTCATTTTACAGATAACTGAAGCGCAGAGTAGCTTGCCTGAAGTCACACAGCTTGTCTGTGGTGGGGCCAATACTCAAACTAGGTGTCTGACTATAGAACTGAAATACTTCTCAATTTCTGCTTCAAATATTTATTTGTAAAACATGCAAAAGCAGAGGCATTAACTAATATGAGACTGTGAGTTAACCTGAAAGTATGGCTAATGAGTAACCATGTTATAATCATACAGTAATGATATAAGGAATAGGATCCATATTTAGGAGTTTTAATATAAGATTTAGGATAAGATGGAAATAAAGAAATTCAACCTTCTGGGACTCAGTGTCAATAGCAATTCATGTAGATGAACATGTTAAGCCTAGGCAACTAATCAGAATTATGATAGTGTCATTATTGTGAGCATCTAATACATCCTGGCAAGTATCACTTAATTTATCTAAAAAGCACCCCCCTGTAGTAGTCCTGAAGAGACCAGATGATGTAACTATTACTACAGTGTCTAAAATTGAGTTGGGAAAGACCCAAAGTCACAGAAAAATCAAGATATTCAATGCCTAAGGCTCAATATGATTAACCACAAATTCCCCAGCGTTGTTCTTCTAAGAGATTTGCTGCCTCACACACTTTCCCCCTCTAGATCTCAGTACAAAGATCAGAGCTCTAAGAGGTCAGTCTAGGATTGTCAAGGGAGAGGGACACCTCCCTCCCTCCTCCTCCACATAGTAGCACTGGGAGAGGGAATGTGCATCTAAATTACTGGTGAGTCTTTTCCAACCAACACTCCTTCTCATAAATGCTACAGTGGACCTAATGTATCACCAGCTCTGGTGTATCTTGGCTTGCTAAAAGTTGAGCTAGACAAAACATGATGTGATTGAACATATCAGGACACCTATGGGCCTATCTGTTTTGTTTCTTGACCAGCCTTAATCTTGCTTTTCAAGACCACAAAGCCAGCCCTGCATTCTAGCAGACAATTTCCAAAGTCTGTTCCTCTGATCACAGGGTGATGTGGAGAAAGCAGAGCTGAATCTATACCAGTTTATCACTGCTTCTGCCCATGGACCCTCAGAAACAGATAATGTGGCACCATCTTTTTACCCTACATGTGACAAACTAGTTTTGTAGAATCTTCTTGTATGAAATCAGAGTATGTTACCCTCAGGAGAAATATTGTAATAATCCAGATGAAACTAATGTTGCAGCAGTTTATGATGTCCTTGACTTATCTTGGCTTTTATCCCTAGGCAATGATTTGGCATATTTGGTGGTTTTCTGTTCCACCCTGAGAAACCAAATGCCATAAATTGTAATTTGTTCCAAGATGAGTCATTTTATTTTGATCTAGCACAAATCAAAACCATATTACATCATAGTAACCTCAAATCAGTCATTTTAGACAAAATTGAACACACAGATATATAATCATTCTAGTCAAGTTTTGAAAGTCTTTCGTGGTCAACCAGAATTCGGCATTTTTCTGCCTATTGGGTTGTGTTATGTATGCTTTAATGCTTGTTGTTAGAGAAAATTCTGCTTTGTTATTTAAAGCAAGAGACCCAACAGTACAACCTTGTTATAATTTTCTGACAGTGGACCATTATGTTAGTAAAGAGACTTTTAAAAAAGATTTAGGTATACATATCTATTATTATTATTTTTACTCAGTACCCCTGTCTGGTCTCAAACTTGAGATCCTTCTGCCTCTGCCTCCTGAGTGCTGGGATTACAGGTGTGCACCACAATGCCCAGCAGATATTTTATATTTTGAAGACATTTAAAATCCCTCCATTCTTTTCCTTAAATGTCCTTCCTTGACAAGATGAAAAGCAGCACAGCTATCTGCTTAACTTGGCCCCACACTTCTCTGCTGGCTACACCTGGGCTTACCTTTTCATATATATATTCTCTTTCAGCCTCTCAACAGCTTTACAAGGAGGGTGTTATTGGCTGCATTTTATAAGCAGAGGAGCTGCATCTTAGAGGAGTTGTATGGTTAAGGTCAGGTAGCTTATACCTGAGGGAGGCTGAGCAGAAGATCTGGGTCTCTCTGGCTCCAAAGCCACAAGCCCCAATTGATTTGGTTGTTTCTGGAATGTAGAGGAGAATAAAAATTGTGTGTAGAGCACGGGCAAGAATGATGTGTTAATGTTCCCATTCTGCGCATGTGCCAGTGGGGATAGACGCCTTGTGGGAGAGGTCTCCAGGACCCCCAGCCTGCACCTAGAGCCACTCTGGGCCTTCGTGTGGTCTTTCAGATTCTGAAACTGGTCAAGGGTCAGGCTGTCTTGATCCATTCTGATAATGGTGCCCACAGGTCCAGATCTTACCTTGATAGGACAACTTTTACAAGGAGAAAGGCAAACAAAATATAAACAAGGATTGAACAAGGAAGAATTGACAATTCCTGGGACTTTAAACAAAAACACTGTTTTAACCTGAGGCAGACAAAGGCCGGCAACCTTGATTTCAGACCTACTAGACAGCCTGTCAGACACAACTCAACAGCACCTAACAACAACAACAACAACAACCACAGACAGCCTGCTTTGGTTTCTGTGACTGTCCTGGGTTTCTTGAATGAACAGTTCACCTAATTGATACCTTCCTAGGGCTTCTGGCCATGTTGCAGCCTTCCTGAATATTTTACATTTCAGGCCCCTGCAAAACTCATCCTTGCTCCTCACTCCTCAGTATTTCTCTGAGCAGTTCAGTCTGCATAATGCACATTCTGGCTGGGAGTTCCCAGAGACTCTGTCCTTTCGTGGGGTTGCTTACACCTACTGTGAAGCTGATGTCTCCACTTTGTCTTTGGAAGGGCCTCCAGTCACTGGCAAGAACTCCTGGAGTATGAGCCAGGATCGCTGCTCCTATTTCTTCCTGGGCTTGCTCAGGGTCACCTATGAAATTCCTAACCCCTTCTGAGGCTTCCAGAGAGAAAAATCACCCTGCAAAGTAAGATGACAGGCACGTCCAGGATGAAGCAGCCAGGGTTTTCCTAGCTTCGTTTATCCCCTCTGCCCACATTCCCAGACTCTCTCTCAGGGCTCATTACTGGCATAGAGCTGGAAGAAACTGTGGAGTTCCTTCCAAAGTCTTTATATCACCTTCTGAAAACATATGATATTTTATACATACCGAGAAAGGAAAACGTACACCAGGCAGCTGAGACCTGCCCTGACACTACTGGCGAGGCCATGCTGTTCTACTGTAGAACACAAGCAATCTCACAGGTTTCCAGTATCAAACAAGGCCATGCTGTGATGTTAGATAGGACATGCTGTGACCATGAAGGATCAAGGTCATAAAGAGCACTCTTCCAACCATGTTCAAACACAGACAACATGAATATTATCCAGACCTCAGTAGTGACCAAGCATCTGCATGCTGGCTAATGTGAGAACTGGTGCCTCTTTACTATTTACCACTTTTGCCTGCTTTCACCTTCCTGCTTCCAGATAAGTCTTATGATACCCAGTCATAGAATTACTGCCACTTTCCTGATGGCACCCTATCCAGATCATGTTGAAACCCTCCCCCAAATCTCCTAACACAAGTCAATGTCCTATGATAAGTCTTTTCTGATACCTTCTTGTGAAGGCTCTTCACAGTTCCCCGTAATGAGTCTCCGTTGTTGCAACAAGTCAGTAAGTCCAGCTTTTCCAACTATAGGTGTGTTCCTAGTGTCTTTAGCTGGAGGACATTGAAAATACCATGATACTATAGTAAATATCTACCCTCCTGTGTCAGCCTCCCAAGTCCTATGAAATTAATATTTCTAGCTTAAACTGTGGACATAACTGTAGTGTGATGTATCAATTTGCCTACTTGACACATCCACTTGGATGTCCATATAGATCTCAAACATGTCTAAAACACAATTCCTCATTCTCATAAAAGCAAATCTGCTAATTCTGATATTTTCCCTGCTTCACAAATGGCACTATGATGTGCTCAGGGTTGTAAACCTGGGAGTCATCTCTTGCCTCTTCCTTTTCTCTCCCATCTCTTTATCTAGTCCAACAGAAAATCACTTGCAGTCCTAAAGTCCAGATGTATACAGAATGTAACCACTTTTTCGTACCTCAAACTACCTTTGCTGTATTCCAATTATCTGTCTCCTGCCTGGATTAATGTTACAGCCTCCAAACTGCCCCCTGCCTTCT
The DNA here is from genome assembly GCA_007922755.1 of Pedetes capensis. NCBI lineage: Eukaryota > Metazoa > Chordata > Mammalia > Rodentia > Pedetidae > Pedetes > Pedetes capensis. The sequence goes on along the minus strand of VMDO01002920.1, from coordinate 78,581 downwards.
TATCTTTGCTCCTCTACAAGTTCTTCTTATGCTAACATGTAACAGACGTAGTGAAGTGTGCACATCTCAAGTCTCCAGCTTGATGAGTGTCTACATATGTTTATATCTATATAATTACCTCCAGATCAATACACAGAACATTTCCGTCCCCTGAGAGGCTTCCTTCTGCCTCTTCTGCTGCTAAAGGCACCTCCTACCCAAGAACAGAGGGCTGGGATTTAGCTCAGTTGGTAGAGTGCTGCACTGCAGTCTCTGAGGTCCCAAGTTCAATTCCCAGCACCACAAAAATGGGAGAAGGACCTTGCAATCCACTCCCAAGGCAATCCTGAAACAGCCATTGAAACCCTTGAGGGTCGCTATGAGTCGGATACCGACTCGACAGCACCTAACAACAACAACAACACCCAAGAACTGAGGAAAATATGAGATTTTATCCTATTTTCAGGTTAGAAAATAGTTTCATGGATGCTGGCAGAAGACACAGAACTGGGTCAGTACATTTCCTTGCATCAGTTGTGCTTGTCCTCAAGTCCCATGGAGCTATGCGAACAGGGACACGAGACACCTAGATATGCAGTTGGCTGTATTACAGGAGACGGAGTCTCCACAAAAGGAACCTAAATCTTATATAATGGGCAATAAGCATACCTTCCCTTTTCTTTAAGAGAAATAGTCTTCTTTTTCCTTCTATTACCTTCTCTGTCTTGTGGTTTCCTCTTTCCCTACAGGACTTTTCACACATCAGACCCTGTTCTTCCTTATTTTATTCATTAAAATGTCTTTTTCAACCCAAATAAGAAGATGGGAAGGTCAAAGGAATAAGAAATGTTAGGAGAGTTATGAAGGCTGAAGCAATTCAAAAAGTTCCCATAATTGTTATGTACTGTTCTAACTATATTTTATAGACTTACAATGAACATGTCTGCAGGGCATCCCATCCTGCCTGATCTTAAGAAGCTAAGCAGGGCCAGCCTGGTTAGTCCTTGCATAGGAGACGGCCTGGGAATACCAGGTATTGCAGGCTAGGCAGAAGGACCTGGCAATCCACTCCCAAAACAATCCTTCATTGAAAACTGTATGACTAGCAGAGAAGCACTGACATAGTGCTGGGCATGGAACAGTGTTGGGGAATGTTTCGTTCTATTGTACATAGGATCACTATGAGTTGGACATGACTTGATGGCACCTAACAACAACATGATGAATTTATTGAGACATAATTATACATTGTTATAGGAATAATATTTCATCACTCTGTGTCATTTCTTGTCTCAAAACCTTCCACAGATTCTCAGTATCTCTCAGAATGGCCTGTAGGGTTGCACATCGTCTGCTCTCCCCAGTCACAGATGGCCATTCAACCTCATCTGACCTCTGTGTCCCCATTTCTAGCTTCATTTTCCTCTGATTTGGCTGTTATAGTTGTTGTTTTTATTAAGTAAAGATATGAGCAATGCTGAATATCAGGGGAAAATTAACTCATGTGGAAAAATTATTATATTTTTATTTGTGAATTTCAGTGCTAGACCTTGCAGGAAAAGGAAAAAATTCACATTGCTTAGGTTCCTTCTGTGTGCCAGGATCCTGTTTTTGTGTATGTGAGTAGTGATGATTTTGCATGGTTAGTTAAGAGGCAGCTCTGAATTCCTAACTTGTGTCTCAATCTAATCCATCATGATGTAAGATCACCTTTATAACATGCTTATACATGGCCAGTCTTCCTTCATCTTACACCTGTACAGTTTGGTGTTTCTTCTATATAGGATTCGGTATAAACAAAAACACCATCCCCACAGTGGCTAAGTGTTGATATGAAAAACAAATTTTAAGTGAAATTTTGGCTTTTTCTGCTGAGTACAAGTCACGGCTTATCATTGTCCTGGTGAGATTTTATTCTTCTCCACACCCGGGCATTTTCATGAACTGTAGTGTGCACTATTGATTTCTTCCTTCTTTATTACTGTTGTTGTTGTTAGGTGCTCTTCAGTCAGTGTTCAACTCTTAGCGACCCTATGTACAACAGGCAAAACAGTATTGTTAGTGCTTCTCTGCTATTCATACGGTTTTCAATGGTGGATTGTTTTCTGGGAATGGGTTGCTGGGTCCTTCTGCCAAGCCTATACCACCTGGTGTTCCCAAGCAGTATCCCTTCCAAGGACTAACCAGGCCCCACTCTGCTCAGCTTCTGAGATCTGATGGGATCAGATGCCACAGTGGTACAGCTGCAGGCTCTTTACTAATAGAACTTCTAAATTATAGGAGTATGAATTAGTTTTATTAAATTTATCCTAGATATAATTAAATTCCTCATCCAGTTCTGTTCTGATTACCTACCCATTTTTTATGCCCTCTGGGTCTTCTTTCCCAGGGTCTTACCTTCTTGCCATGCCTCAGAGCAGTGTCCTAGAGCTTTTACTTCTGTAAGTACTCCCTAAATGACTGCCTTTATATCCATCATTTTAATCGAAGGATATTTGCTGGAAATTCTTAAACCTACAAGTTTGAGCCTCACTATCTGTCTCACTATTTTGAACCAAAGCCACCAACAGTGGTCAGGCGGGCTGTGCCCCATATAATTCCTGGTACCTGCAGTAATGGAGCAGTGGAATGGTTCTGTGTAAATGGTTGCCTCTGTTTGACTACATTCCAGACCCTGAAAATTCAGCACATCTGAAGCTGGACTCATCATCTTGCCATCATATCTGCTCCTGCTTTATTCCCTGTTTCATCAAATGACATGAGCATCCATCAGATGATCAAACTAGTAGTTGTGGAGTGTATTGGTTTCTTAAAGCTGCTTTATCAACCTTACTGACTTTAAACAGCAGAAATTTATTCTTTCAAAGTTTTGGAGACCCACAAATCTGAAATCAAGGTATATCCTTCTAGTGTCTCTAAAGAGAATTCTTCTTTGCCTCTTCCACCTTCTGGTGGCTCCAAGTATTCTTTTGCATGTGGTTGCATCACTTCAATCTCTGCCTCCATTTTCACGTGGCCTCTTGTTCTCTTGGTGTGTATCTACTCTAGTGTCTTCTGTAAGGATACTTGTCTTTGGATTTAGATACCCTCAATGCGCCGGGTAATCCAGAATCTCAAGATTCTTAATTATATGTGTAAAGACTCCTTTTCTAAATAAGGTCACATTCTTAGGTTCCAGGGGTTAGGACATGCACATATCTTTTGGCAAGTGTGTTAGTCAGCTAGTGTGTCACTGTGGCAAAATACCTGACTAAAATAAACTTATGGAAGGAATGGTTTATTGAGACTCACAGTTAGAGAATCTCAGTCCATAGAGGCAGGAAGGTGTAGTAGCAGGGTAGGCTTGGTGAGGCCTGTGTCAGAGAATGTTATGTCATGGTAGATCAGGAAAAGAGAGAGACTGGAACCACGAGTCTGGGTAAAAACCGCCAAAGGCCCGCCCTAACTTCCAAAAAGCTAGATCCCACCTCCCACAGTTCCATAGCCCCCCAGGACAGCACCACCACCCGGAGAACAAATGTTCAAACACATGACCTCTTGGGGGACATTTTAGATTCAAACCATAACTCTCTGCCCTTCAAAATGCATTCAGTCCAACATCAAGAGCCCCAAAGTCTTACCAGTCTTAACTGTGTTCAAAAGTCCAAGTCCAAGTCTCTACTGAGACTCAGGGCGAACTTAAATGTGAGCCCCAGCAAAACAAAAAAACAGGTCACATGCCTCCTACATACAATAGCAAAGGGTAAGAATTCCCATTCCAAAAGGGAGGAATGGGGGCACAGAAAGGAAAGATTCATCCATAGCAAGACTGATATCTTGCTGGACAAACAAAACCTAATTTGATCAGGTGGTGGATGCAGGTATCACTTGATAAAACAGGGAATAGAGGAGGAACAGATGTGATGGCAAGATGATGAGTTCAGCTGCAGATGTGCTGAATTTACAGGGTCTGGGACACAGTTAAGCAGAGGCCAGTATTTACACAGAGCCATTCCACTGCTCAATTCCTGTAGGTACCGACAGTTGTTCTCTTTATGCACCTCAATCCTTCTCTATTATGCTCTTAGTTCCCTTCAAAAGTCTGACAGCCTTTGGTTACCATTCATATGTGTGAAAAAGAACTAAGTGGATCAATGTAAATAGTTGGCATAGATTTCTCTCTGAAGTCTGTGGGCTTTATGGGATGGGCAATGTACAATAATACAAAATTTTCCCTTTAGGATGGATGGGCAAGAAGCAGGCTTAAGACCTCCCTGAAGAACAAAGATTTACTCAGAGGTGAAGAGTGGGGTCATATTTCGGGCCTGAATGGTACTGCCTTCTCTTTTTTTCTCTCCCTTGTCTGTTACTAAGGTCCACAATTGCCTCAATAGCAGGTCTTTTCTTTCTGATCCCAGCCCGTAGAATAGGAGCTTCACCAGAGATGTTCCACTTTGGATAAAATTTGGCTGGAGACAAACACAGCCACCTCTGTATGTGTTGGAGGGGAAGGCATCATTGCTCATTACACAGGTAATTATTTAATTATGTCCCAAGTTTGGAGCTTCTCCAGCATCCTTATAGGCAGAACAGTCCTCTCCTGGGTCTGTCTTAGGTTGTAGTGTCTTCTACTCTAGTATTTCCATTGTACTGACTGCATCTGCTTATCTCTTTCAGAAATTCCTCAAATTTCTAGCTTATTGTTGTCACCCTTCCTTGTTTACTTAGTACCATAACAGATTTATTCTTTTAAAAAATGTCAGTAAAAAGAAAAAAATTAAAAATATATTATTAGTTTGTTTTTATACAGATAAGTACAAGGCAGAAACAATGAATACTATATAATCTCACTGCCCAGTAATACTTAAATTTTTAATTTTTAATATAATTTTTACTATAAAGGAATAAAAGAATTCATATAATATTATGTAATTCATATATATAGAAAGAAGAAAAGATCACCATGATATCACCCCAACACAGGACCGGGGCTGAGGGTGCAGCTCAGTGGTCCAGCACTTGTAAAGCATGCAAGCATGAGGCCCTGGGTTCAACCCCCAGGCCTGCAAAAAAAAAAAAAAAAAAAAAAAAAAAATTCTCTTATCAATGTGAGAATACAAATATTTGTTGGAATCCTTCCATTGCTTTGGAATATATACTCAGAATTGGAACTGCTGGATCATATATTAGTTCTGTTTAATTTTTTGAGAAATCACCATGCTTTCTATGTTGTTGTTGTTAGGGGCCATCAAGTTGGTATCTGCCTCATAGTGACCCTACATACAACAGGCAAAACACTATTGTCAGTGCTTCTCTGCTGTTCATAGGGTTTTCAGTGGTGGATTGATTTTTGGGAGTGGGTTGCCGAGTCCGTCTCCCAAGCCAACAGCACCTGGTGTTCCCAGGAAGTCTCCTATCCAAGTACTAACCAGGCCCGACCCTGCTTAGCTTCCTAGATCTGACAGGATCTGATGTCACAGGGCTACGGCTGCAGGGATGCTTTCTATAGTAATAGAGAAATCACCATGTTTTCTATAGTAGTTGCAACATTTTATATTCCCACCAGCAATACAAAAGGGCTCTGATTTTTCTTTTAATATTTTTGGGATAATAATCATCCTAAAGAGTGCGAACTGGAAGATTTTTGATTTTTAATGCATAAATCACTTTTCCTTTTTTTGCTTCATTGCAAAAGTTTAGACAAGTAGTTTCCACATTTACTTATATTTATCATTTTACTTAGTGTAGGACTTGTTTCATATGGAAATCATTTTCTATTTGATATGAGGTGAGGGCTAACAGTCTTCTAGAGTGACAGCCAGTGTTGTTCCTGAAAGCTTATGCATTTTCCTTTCAATAACACTATCTTTTCTGTGGCTTTTCTCCTTTACCAAGGGCTGACAATGAACCGCTACTGTGTTCAGTACTTTATATGTTAGGTTAGAAGACAATACTATCCAATTAGGCTTTCAATTTTAGCAAAAGACAGTGACAATATACAGCTCATAATATAAAATGTACCTTTCTTAATGTTTTAATTTATAAAGAATTCAGGAGAATAACAAGCATATATTTAATTATATTTAATTATATTTATGTTTGTAGCTCTTGATTTGACACCTGTTTCCCTATCTGTGGCTATTCAGTTGGAGCTTTTATTTAGCATTCTGTTAAAAAGGAGTGAGTGTTACTGCAGGGATTAAACAGCAGAAAATCCAAGATTTAGGTTCAGAGGTCATCATGAAGAGGTGGTGGCTGGACCCTGGAAGATAATGGTATTACAAGGAATTGAGAAGACCAAGAGGAGAAGACCTTTCAGAACTACTCTAGTTTCCCATTTCACTCCACCTTGAGCCTAGACATTGATTTTCTTATACAGTCAAAGGCTGGGCCTGGTCTCTCCCAGGGCACTTGGCTTAGAAACCCAAATCACAAGAGATGATTAGAAAGTTGAACCTGCAGGACACAGTCATTATTTAGATGTTGAGGTTTGTTCCTGTTAGTTGGTTGATCATTGAGATGTGGCAATGAAGGAGAGGTCACAGGGGCCTTGGGAGGCTTAGTTTCAGAGAGTGGTGACCAGTGTAATCATGCTATTTGTGATAGGGGCATGAAATGCTGGCAAGAAACTGGAGCAAGTGAGTGTATAGGCTCTTTGGAAGGGATTTAAACAGAGTAATTCACATCAGTCTTTACCCTAGATCAATTTAAAACTCATTATATGTGTCTTTCTAAAATTCTTGTATTAATTGTATAGAAAGCTAAAGGCTTTTAAGATGGCAATCACATACCCTGTCCACTCTTGTTTTCCATTTTGAATTGATGATTGCAAGTTTGCTTAAGTAGACTGTAAGGTTAGGTTTGGAGCAGGCAGCCCTGGGTTTGAATCCCAGTTCTGCCACTTATTAGCTGTGACCTCAGGGATATCATTCAAACTCTGATCCTCAGTTTCCTCAATTGTAAACTGAGATAATATGTTCAGTGGCAGGTAATACTGATCAGGTTGCTCAACTTCCATTCCATTCCAACTCCCTTATAGCATGTCTGCCCACACAACAGAGGCTGGAAAGCCAAAGACAAATCTGTCAAACTCCCTTGCAGCTGAGTTTCATACCTAACCTGGTTTTGCTAAGTAGGCACCTCTGAAGGAGACCTGGGAAGTAGAAGTGAGCAGTGTAAAGCTCTGAGAAGACACTGGAACTTCTTGTAAGGCCTACAGTTAAGGTGATTGGCATTTGGGAAGTAGTGGATGTGGAGTTTCAGCATTTGGTCCTGAGCAACTATGGCAGGAGGAGGAAGCTGCAGGATTCTCCTAGGAGAGCCCCATGGTCGGCTGAGCATTTCTTCTGGCTGTGTTGTCCCCAGTAGGGTGGAGTGCAAACTTCCATGGAGGCCCTAGGAATTCTTAAGCTGAAAAATACCCTGCAATAATTTTGTCATTTTTAAACTACTGGTTAAAGTGGATTCCACTGTCTGCAACTCATTGAGTAAGCTCATAGGATTAGGGCAGAGGGAGCCAATATATGTGACTGGCACAGAACTTAGCAGAAGGTGAGCAACATTATTATTTTTATGTGTATCAGCTGCCATAATAAAGTAGAACTAAGCATCCTACAACTTCTTAATGATTTTCTCACTTTACTGTTTTGAAGTGTATCTTGATTCTTAGACTCTTTGGTCTAAAGATTATGGAAAAGTAGTCTTAGCTCTGTGCCCTGATAGGATTGATATAGTGTAACAATACCTATTAAGCTCAGAAGTATGTATTCTTTCAAGATAAGAAATCCTGGAAAATAGTCCTATTGTTTTTACTTAAGTTCTGGAACTGTCTTCAACTTCAGTTAAGATGTTTATATATACCAGTTAACATGTTTATAATATTCCAGATACCCTTAGGAGCCGTAGCTTTAAAGAGTTTGAGATAATGGTTGAGATGCTCGTCGTTTTTCATTGCTTCCTTCCCATGCTCTGTCACCCACTCAACTTGCTGGCATCTTGTGATCTTGTTGGAAAAACTTCATATATTTTGGAACCTATAACTTAATATAAAAGGTTTTGTGCCAAATTGAAATTCTTATTTTTGCTTATGGCAAACTTTTATTTATAATAAGATATTTACATCTGGGACTAAGTATAATCTTGTTGGATGTAATTACATTGTAACCTTTATTGAAGATACCCAATAAGATACTGTCTCCAAAGCTATTGAGCTTCTGAATGGTTCACAGTTTTGTTTATATTTAATAGTTTTAAGTCCTTGATAAAAAAGAATTACAATAATAAAAACAACTTCAATTTATTACTCATTTATATTCTTCCCAAACTACTTAATGGACAGATATTTAAAATATCTGTAGAACAAATTAATGTTAAATGCCATTTGGTACAGTTCTCATTATGGCTGTTTTATTATTTTAACAATGTTAGTTTATGCTTTGTTTTTAACTGACACACTGATTTTGCTTTTTGTTTAGAAGGTAATAATAATATCTGTATTAATTTAATAAAGATATAGACAAATATAAAATATTCTTACCTCTGATTAAAAAAAAACAAAACTTTTGTGGCACAGTGTGTAAATTAATTTCTTGGCATTGCCCAACTAAGCAAACAGAAGGACAACTTTTCTTTCACATGTGATTATATTATACATCCATTTTAAAATAACACTGGAAACTAAAAACACAGAAGGAAACTGATTTTTCTTACCATGGTATTAGCCTAATTATTTCTTAAAAAATACAGAAGACCTCAAAACAAAATCAAAGCAAAATTTATAAGACAATATCTTTGCTTTATTTGTGCTACTCAAATGTTTTGTGTGTCCAAATGAAATTTAATCATTTTAATATCATATTAATGGAAATTGTATCAGTGGTTTGTAGATTTTTACATAACTGCCCCTTTGGAAACTTGAAAGATTGACAAATTACTGAGGTCAGTAATTTGTGGCTGTTCTTATTTTTTAAACAATGAAATTGAAAAATGAAAATACATGGGAAAGAGGAAATATAAGTTTTATAAAGGTGATTAAAATATAGTTACTCCACTATTCACTGTTTTTTCTAATAATCGAGCTCTATTTTATTTTCTTTAAACTTAACCATTTTAACTAATTGTTAAACTAGCATCAGATAAGGCTATAGGATCATTAGACTGAAGTCACAGTGAAGAACATTTTAAATTCAAATTGCTCTGTAAACCACTATCAAAAGGAACAGAGATAAGTAAATTATTATAAAAAAGGTCTAAAAGTCTTAAAATACAATAAAGTTGGTGGGTTTTTTTGTTGTTGTTTGGTTGTTTGGTTTTTGGTACTGATGGCCTGAACTCAAGGCCTAGTTCATGCTAGGCAACTGCTCTACAGCTGAGCTGCATCCCCAGCCCCATCTTATTTTTACTTTCAGATAAGGTCTTTCTGAATTCCACAGACTGCCTCTAGCCTCGAACTCATAATCTTCCTGACTCAGCCTCCAGAGTCACTGAGATTATAGCCAGGCCATAAAGCCTGGCTGTATTTTTTATTTGGGGTAAAAACTGTTAATAGTACTCATTATTCATGTTATACTTTGCTTTTGTTTATGGTTATTATTACCAGTATTTGGGAAAGAAGACTAAAAATGAATATACATTTAGTTAAAGGATGCCTATTGATAAAATTAATAATTATATTAATAAAATTATCTCTTTATGGCTATTAAAAGTTTAGTGGTCAGGTTTACTTATTTGATTTTTAAAATGTATATGGACTTAGAACTATGACTTTAACCATAACTTTATGAATTATGGGGTAATTAAGAAAGTTTTAATTAAGAATTACTATTATACCTCAGTGATATCCTTCAGATCAAGACTTTTTGCTCATGGAGAGGGTTTGCAAGGATTTGTTAAACTCTGGGTTTAGAGTTTGGGGCTAGAATTTAGCTCAGTTGGTAGAGCACCGCTCTGCAGTATCTGAGGTCCTGAGTTCGATTCTCAGCACAACAAAAATGGGAGAAGGACATGTCAATCCACTCCCCAGGCAATCCTGAAACAATTAGCCATTGAAAACCCTATGAGGGTCACTGTGAGTTGGACACGACTCGACAGCACCTAACAACAACAACAGGTTTAGAGTTTATTGCAGATTGATATTGCTGGTTTTCACAATTTATCTCTGATATATGGAGGTGATTGCCTCTTCTTACCAGTAGGAGAGCAACAACCCAGAATATAAGATTTGCTTATAACAATTTTTAAAAATAAAATTGAGAGTAGTTTTAAATTTATAGAAAAAATAGAGTTCCTTATTATACTACTGTTAACATCTTACATTTTCATGGTACATTTGTTACAACTAAGAAACTAACATTGGAACATTATTATTAAATACATTGCACATCCAGATTTCATTAGATTTTCTCTAATGTTCTATTCCTGTCCCAGAATCCCATCCACGACGTTACATTACATCTTAGCTCTTCACCTACCCCTTCCACCTTTTGCCCTTTCATAACTCTACTCATTGGAAGAAAGTAACTAAGAGAAGTCCACAATAAAAGGATGAAGAGTTAAGCTCCACCTTTTGAAGGGGGGATATATTTACATAAATAATTTCAACTAGTCTCTTCAGGGTATTTGTATCTTCTCCATTTATATCAGTATAGACTTACAGATATTTATTTGGTACTTGGGTTATAACCCAATGCCATGTTATTTATTTTACTGATCAAATTTTTCCAGCTTTGGTCATTGGGAACTCTTTTAGATTCGCTCTTGGGTCCCTCTGTTATACTCCATTTTAAAAAGCATTTCTTTAGTTTCTGGCACTACAAAATGCACAAACCTATGGAAAATTGGGTTCAGGTACAGGTGCAGGTTCAATATGTTAAAATTTAGAGGGTTTGAGTTTGCTTCAGTTTCAGGTTTAAATTCTATGTGTAGATGGTAGGGCTTCAAACAAACTTGAACCCAAACCTGAATCTGTTCTGGTTCAAGCATTTAAAACAATTTTTTCTAAACTGAACCTGAACCTGAAACCAGTGAAAAATTGAATTCAAGTTCAGCTTTTAGTAATTATTGTTGTTGTATCATTAGCTATTTAAAAGCTGAAAAAAATTGAAAAAATGTTATTCATCTATCTACATATAATTAAAATTTTAAACCCAAACCAAACCTGAACCCTCTACATTTTAGCACACTGACCCCACACCCAAACCTGAACCCAATTTTTCACAGGTTTGAAGCCTTGCTCTATTCTCATGTTGTTTATTTTAGTTAAAGTCTGTGGAGATTGGAAAAAAATGAAGATAAACCAAAGCAATTGAAGAATGAACAGCAACTACAAAACCAGATTATTAACTCTGCATTCAGAGTTAAAAGATGAGTAACCACACTTTGTCTTCTCGTTTGTACTCAGCTGGAAAGACAGCTAATTATGCAGAATGAAATGAGGGAAAGACAAATGGCTCTACAGATTGCTTGGTCTCGGGAATTCCTCAAATATTTCGGAACTTTTTTCAGCCTCACAGCCCTCTCTTTGACAGTTGGGTATGTTTGCTATTTACTTTTAAATTGTCTTCAATAATGTACTTCTTCATTATGACGTTAGCTAAGGTAGGGCTTTAGTCCAAATAGTGTATATATAAACAAAGAAATTACTTGTACCTTAGTCCTAAGGGTAACTCTGTAGAACCAGGATAATACTACTTAACTCTGCCGGGCACAGTGGCACACACTTGTAATCTCAGTGACTTGTGAGGTGGAGGCATGAGGATCACAGGTTCAAGGCCAGAGGCAGCCTGTGTAACTGGCTGGGAACCTGTCTTAAGATAAAAAGAGTAAAAAATGGGTTTGGGTACAGCTCAGTGGTAGAGCACTTGCAAAACATGCATGAGGCCTTGGGTTCAACGTTCAGTATCAAAAAAAATACTACTACTACTTTATTCTGCTTTTAATTCCTTAGATTCCTTCTGTCCTTTTTTCCATTCTCTGATTTAGAGATAGCCTGCAGCTGTAGCACTGTGGCATCCAATCCCGTCAGATCTCAGAAGCTAAATAGGGTTAGGCCTGGTTAATACTTGGATGGGAGACCACCTGGGAACACCAGGTGCTGTAGGCTTGGGAGAAGGACCCAACAACTCACTCTCAAAAAACAATCAGCCATTGAAAACCCTATGAATAGCAGAGAAGCACTGACAATAGTGTTTCACCTATTGTATGTAGGGTCACTATGAGTCGGACACCAACTCAGCAGCACCTAACAATAACAATTTAGAGATGATGGTCTGCAGCCATAGCACCCTAGCATCTGATCCCACCTGATTTTGGAAGCTAAACAGAGTTGGCCTGGTTAGTACTTGGATGAGAGACCACCTGGGAATACCAGGTGCTGCAGACTTAGGAGGAGGACCTGGCAACGTACATCCGAAACAGTCTGTCATTGAAAACCCTATGAATAGTAGAGAAGCACTGATAATAGTACTGGGCATGGCACAGTGTCAGGGAGTGTTTTGTTCTTTTGTATAGAGTTGCTATGAGTAGGACCTGACTCAATGGAACCTAACAACAACAAATTTAGAGAAAGGACTGACTTGACAGCAAGTGTTATAGGAAGCCTCTCTAGGTTTATTCCTGCAGTCTCTGAATGGCAGTTCTTAATCCTTATCAGTTTTAAAAAAACAGGAATTTAAGCTTCAATGTTATAGACCCTACCGTTGAGAATTGCAGAATCTGGTGAGGTGTATTGGGTAAGGAAATCCTATTTCCATAGAAGACTCAAATGAATTAAGTAACTTCTGAAATGGAGAACATTCTTCCAAAAGGCAGATTTTTTTCTTCAAATACACACACACGCACACGTATTTGCAGATTATTCCTTGATACTAACTCTTTTTTATTTTTAAACAGAGCAATAAAACGAAAGAAGCCTGCCTTCCTCTTTCCTATAGTTCCACTAAGCTTTATCTTTGTCTACCAGTATGATGTGGGCTATGGAACTCTTCTACAAAGGATGAAAGGTAGGTCTTTGGTAAACCAGAGTTTCTATTTCCTGATTCATTTTCTGGTTCAACCATCTTCTCCTTATGAATCCTTGACTTATATAGATTCCAACAAAACCTTTTCTCCAAAATTCCAGTGACTTACATTTCTGTTCCCTCAAACACAGTGGTATGTGGTTGTTGTTATTAGGTGCCATTGAGTCAATGTCTGACTCATAGCGACCCTATGTACAGTAGAGGAAACACTATTGTCATGCTTCTCTGCTATTCATAGGGTTATCAATGGCTGATTGTTTTTTGGGCATGGGTATCTGGGTCCTTCTGCCAATCCTACAGCACCTGGTGGTTCCAGGTGGCCTCCCATCCAAGTACTAACCAACCAGGTCCAACCCTGCTTAGCTTCCAAGATCTGACAGGATGTGACGCCACAGTGGTACGGCTGCAGGTGTGGTATCTAGAGTCAGCTCTTACCAGCTCATATGAACTGATGGTTTAAATTTTTAGAAATTTTGTAAACTGGACATTAAACACAGTCATTTGATTTCTTAAAAATTAAATTATGTAGACTTACATCTAAATAAATTATAATAAACACATACTATTAAATTTTATTTAAAACAAAGGTAGTAAATACTCAGAACTCATCTGTTTCTAATTATTTTTCTATTATATATCCTTTTAGATTATTTGCATCAATGTTATCTGTATGATAAAAATGCAGATACACTGTACAGACACATTACAGCTACACTATACAGTATCCACTATATAGTGTACACTATACACTATACGGGCTGGGATTTAGCTCAGTGGGTAGAGTGCTGCGCTGCAGTCTCTGAGGCCCCGAGTTCAATTCCCAGCACCGCAAAAATGGGAGAAGGACCTGGCAATCCACTCCCAAGGCAATCCCGAAACAGTCAGCCATTGAAAACCCTATGAGGGTCGCTATGAGTCGGATACTGACTCGACGGCACCTAACAACAACAACAATACACTATACAGACACAAAATACAGCTACAATTTTGACAGTAGTGATGTCCCTTTGAGAGCTTGAGGTTGGTCATAGTAGGAGTACTTACACCAAGGAAATCTGCATGCCAAATCAAGGCTTGGCTTTTTATTTTCTTGATTTTCTAGACCAAGGTTAGCAAACTGTGGCCTATAGGCTAGCTATTTTTTACAATAAAATTTTATTGGAACACATATACAGCCATTTATTGTTGTTAGGTGCCATTGAGTTGAGTCCAACTCATAGCAACCCTCATAAGGTTTTCAATGGTTGATTGTTTCAGGAGTGGATTGCCACATCCTTCTCCCATTTTGGGGGTGTTGGGGATCAAACCCAAGTCTTCAGAGAGTGTAGAGCAGCACTCTACCAACTGAGCTAAACCCCAATTTATGTATTATCCAGTTACTTTCCAATTATCATGACAGAGCTGTGTCATTGAAATCAAAATGTAGGCTCCCATAAGCCTAAGATATTTACTGTCTTGCCCTTTAAAAGAGTTTGCTAGCCCATGTTCTAGACTTAATAAATTGATAGGAAAAAAGTCTAGCAGTGCAGATTAAGCTTCAAATGTATGTTGTATCTGTAGCCAGTTTGTTGTGAATAGCATAAAAATTGAGGAAGTACTTTTCCAATATTTAAAAACTACATCTGATTTAGCAAAGTAGTAGTATCATTTTCAAATAGTGAATTTCCAACATATGTCATTGTTTCAGTTTTGTCCTATTCCTTAATGTAAATGAAAATAGCCATCGTTTGTGTTGGAATTACAGTCTCTTCAGCTGTTGCCACAGTGTAGCTATGGATTCAAGAGTGGAACAAAAATCAGTAAAAGCATTCAATGAGAATCATTTTTCTATATGGAATTTACGATTAAGAGTACTGCATGTTTAAGCCAGGCATGGTGGCTCATGCCTGTAATCCTAGCACTTGGAAGTCCCAGGCAGGAGGATTGATATGAATTCAAGACTAGCATGGTCTCCATAGGGAGTTCCAGGACAGACTAGGCTATGCAGTGAGATCCCATCTCAAAAAATAAAAAACAAACAGAAAAGAATATTGTCTGTTTTATCATGTGCTACACACACACACACACATACACACACACACACACACACACACACAATATGTAAGTAAAATGTAAGCTTAGGTACATTTCTAAAACAAAAAAGAAAAAAAAATATATCAATGGGGCTGGGTTTGGTGCAGTTGGTAGAGCACCACTCTGCACTCTCTGAGGCCCTCTGTTTGATTCCCAGCACCACAAAAACAGGAGAAGGATGTGGCTATCCATTCCCAAAGCAATCTTGACATAATTGGCCATTGAAAACCCCATGAGTGTTGCTATGAGTAGGACCTGACTTGACAGCACCTAACAGCAACCATGAATATATATATACATATATATATATATATATATATGTAATCTTTTTTATAAGTAAAATGTAAGCTTAGGTACATTTCTATTTTAGCGAGCTGATTAATATTTACCAGAATACCACCGCTCTCACAGAGGCCTGGCTCTTAATTCCCTGGAAGATGGTACTGCTGCCATAGAAGCCATTCTTGCCCAGGGAGTTGGGGTTGCTCATTAGTCTAGGACAGCTATGTCTTCCAAATTCTTAACCACTTGTCTGAGACCTACACTCTCAGGAAATCCTCATGTTCTTTCTTCTTAAGCTTTCAACCCAGAGCACACTGAAAACAGTGCTTTACCAAGCTTCATCTACCATCCTGTCCTTTCCTGGACCATGAGCCTGTCCTTATTCCATTATACTGTTTTGGTATAGGAAAGGAAGAGTTGCAGAACTTGGTCTCCAAGTATTGTGAGTAAGAAGCAAAACCTTTCATTCCCAGACCTAGGGAAATGGAGGGGTTACATGTTCTTTAAAATTCCCATTTGAAAATAGAAATGTGAGCCTGGTGTCATGGTGCATGCTGTGGGACATAGGAGGTGGGACATGGGAGGTGAGGGCAGGAGGATTACAAGTTTGTGGCCAGAGGTAGCCTGGTCATCTTAATGAGACCCTGTCTCAAAATAAAAAATAAAAATGGGCTGGATGTGTGGCTCAATGATGGAATGCTTGCCTGGCCTGCAGGCATGCATGAGGCCCTGGGTTCAACTCTCAGTACCAAAAAAAAAAAAAAAAAAAGAAAGAAAGAAAGAAAGAGAGAGAAAAGAAAAGTAAAAGGAAATGGAAATATTTGCAAATATTTGCTGCATAGAGACTATGTTAAAATGTACATTTAGATGTAGATATTATTGGTATCATAGTGTAGCTATATGATGGGCTATGAAGTTTTATTATTATTGTTGATAGCCTAGAAATAGATTTATAGCATTATCACTATGGAAAAATGTATTCTGAGCTGCACATTGTGGCACATGACTGTAATCTCAGTGACTCTGGAGGCACAGGCAGGTGGATCATGAGTTCAAGGCCAGAGGCAGCCTGTATAACTTCGTGAGGCCTTGTCTCAAAATAAAAAATAAAAAAGGGA
This sequence comes from Pedetes capensis, assembly GCA_007922755.1. Lineage (NCBI taxonomy): Eukaryota > Metazoa > Chordata > Mammalia > Rodentia > Pedetidae > Pedetes > Pedetes capensis. Next base: position 62,134 of record VMDO01002920.1, on the reverse strand, counting down.
CTAGGGGTGTAGCTCAGCAGTAGAGCACTTGCCTAGCATCTGTGAGGCCTTAGGTTCAACCCCACCAAGTACTGAAGAAACAGAAAGAATGAATGAAAGGAAGGAATGGAGGGAAGAAGGAAGGGAGGAAGGGAGGGAGAGAGGGAGAAAGGAAGGGAGGAAAGGAAAGGAGGAGGGAGGGAGGGAGGGAGGGAGGAAGGAAGGAAGGAAATAGAAGAGAGGAGAAAAGAAAAGAAAAAAAGAAAAGAAAAAGAGGTATGTAAGCTGAGTTCCAAAACACTGATCTACAATTTAACTATTAGAATACAATCCCATGTTAAGCTGGAAACTAACTGTGTACACTGATTTAATAATATATCTCATTTCCATGATCTGCTCAGTTTTATATTACTACTCTGCTTAAGAATTCATTAGTCCAAGCTAAACCATGCCTCATATTTATGTAGAGATCAGAGTTCTTCATGCTTCATTAAATTGATATGTCATGTTAAGAAGTGTCAACTCTCTCATATAGTGTTTACTACTACTAAAGGAAAGCAAATTTATTCTCTAGGAAAGCTTAAATATTTGGCAAATAATTTTATTACAGGTCCATCAGTCCAAGACTTTTAAATTTCAAGGCATGTTGTATGAATTTCCTGCTTAAAAAAATTACAACTTGAGAATGCATTGGGAAACTTATTATATTAGAAAGTTTGGGTTATTTTTTTTCTGCTAATAGTTATGATTCCAAAATATACAGTTCCTGTTTGACTGAATCTGACATGGAAAACATCTCGTCTTTCATCAATGGCCTACCTAATTATATATAATTTTATAATCATTTTTACTTACTATTTAAGACTAAGGCACAAAAAACATCTGCAGGAGATTACAAAATGTTCTTAAAACTGGATATTATAGACTGCTCTATTGGGTTTGGCATACAATTAAGAAATCATAAGTCCAGCCAAGCATGGTGCACACTTACAATCTCAGTACTTGGGAGGCTGAGGCAGGAGAATTTCAAGTTCAAGTCCAGCCTGGGCTACCTAGCAAGACCCTGTCTCAAAACAAACAAACAAACAAAATAAAACAACAACATGACCCCAAAGAAATGATAAACACATGAGGAGGTGGATATACTAAGTACCCTCATTGACCAATATATAATATGCACATGTATACAAACATCAATTTGTACATAAATATGTACAATTACAAGTTGTCACTAAAATTAAATTAAAAAGTATACTAAAAGAGGAGTACTTATCCAAAGCATTTGCCTTAATTCCAAAAGCAGGTTTATAGAATGTCAATGTGCATTATAATTCTTTAAAAAGTTGCTAATCTTCAATAGCAAAAGTAGGCAAATGTCTCTGGACCCAAGAAATTATTATGCTACTTGTTGTTTGAAAGAGAAATTGCTTATAAAAATGTATATATATATGTATGTGTATGCATGGGAACAGACTAAAGAATAATAAGTATTATTTGGGGTATTTGTAAGTGATTTCAGGTCAATAGTAGCTTTCCTGAAAAATCGGAATTTTAAATAGATCTTATTTGCTCTCCTATCACTTTGGTTTTATTAAAGAGTAACAAGGACTTTGTAGTTTGTCCATTGCAAGCCTTTGCATACACAATCTTGATCACCCTTACTTGGTATCAAGGGGAAAAAATTGCTTATTTGGTATTCTTTCTCTTCTACATTTTAAAATGCTGTCTTCTGATAAATAAAAAGTCGCTGGCATCTGATCTTGTTTGTTTTTTATCATTGTCATTTTTGAGACAGGGTCTCTCTATGTAGTCCTGGCTGGCCTTGAACTCATGATCTTTCTGCCTCAACCTCCTGAATGATGAGATTATAGGCATGCACCACCATGTCTGGTTCTGGCATCTGATTTGTCAATAAGTTTTTAGAAGTCCTCATTGTGTTTCCTCCTGAGAAAAATGGATGAAATGTTTAACTGTGAGATTTAGGAACACGGACCCATACAACATTACAGTTTGTCACTAGAACATTGCAATCAGAGCTTCTCGAAAAATACTGATGACTCCTTTGTCTTACATATTTCTGCACTTTATTTAAGGTGAAGCTGAAGACATACTGGAAACAGAAAAGAATAAGCTGGAGCTGCCAAAAGGAATGATCACTTTTGAAAGCCTCGAAAAAGCCAGGAGAGAACAGAGTATATTTTTCATAGACAAATGAAGCCATGTTTATCCACTGTATCTCAAAGCACAGAATTGTTGGCTTGAATCATGGTTTTTACAATTTTTTAAATGCTCAAGATTTTGATATAATGGATTTTATTTTAAAATACTAAAATTCAAGATGAATTTTATTGAATTACTTTAAAATGAAATTTATAACATTTAACACAAAATCATGGCAGTACTCCAAATAACTTTCAGATTTCCTGTATTTGCAATTATCTAAGTATAAAATGGCCTATGGATGTGCCACCCTGGCCTCCAATCTTGTCAGATCTTGGAAGCTAAGCAGGATCAGGCCTGGTTAGGAGACTGCCTAGGAATACCAGGTGCTGTAAGCTTGAGAGAAGAACCCAGCATCCCACTCCTGAAACAACCAGTCATCGAAAACCCTATGAATAGCAGAGAAGCACCGACATAGCACAATGTTGGGTAATGTTTTGTTCTGTTGTACATAGGGTCGCTATAAGTCAAACCTGACTCCATGCCACCTAATGACAAACAAGTATAAAACTAATAAATTATATTGTTTTGAATTCCTGGGAGCAAATGTTCTGCTACTTGCAGTTCTCTGTCACACAAACTCACTATATCATGTTCAACTCTCACAGATTGTCCTATTGTTTAGTCTTAACAATGGTATCCTGTCCTCACATAATACAGATCAATCTATATTAATGACTAACATGCAGGGCTCCAAACTCACAAAAAATTTGGTTCAGGTTAGAGTGTGGGTTCAATATTTTAAAACTTAGAGGGTGTGGTTTTAAATACTATGTGTTGATAGCAGGGCTTCAAACCAAACCCAAACCAGAACCCTGAACCCGTTCTGGTTCAAGCATTCTTAAAAATTTTTGTAAACTTGAACCTGAACCCAAACTCAGCGAAAATTGGGTTTGGGTTCAGTTGTGCCGCCGCAGCCGCCTCCTCCTCCCCTTCCTCCTCCTCCTCCTCCTCCTCCTCCTCCTCCTCTTCCTCCTCCTTTTCCTCCTCCTCCTCCTCTTCCTCCTCCTCTTCTCCTATTCCTCCTCTTTCTTCTTTTTTATCATTAGTTATTTTATTAACATAAACATTGAAAAGAGACATTGCAAAAATTTTATTTACGTATCTGTACACACCTGACTTGATGGCACCTAACAACATCATCTACATATAGGTTTAAAAATTTAAACCCAGATTCTCTGCATTTTTTCCCCTGTAGTACTGAGGGGCTGAACCCAGAGCCTTGCACATACTTTCCAAGTGCTTTACCACTGAGATGCACCCCAGCCCCTTTTTCATTTTTTATCTTAGGGAGATAGGGTCTCCCTAAGTTACACAGGCTCCCTCTGGCCTCAAACTTGGGATCCTCCTGGTTCTGTCTCTGAGGTTACACATGTGCATCACAGTGGTTGGCCTACATTTTAACATGCTGAACCAGCACCCAAACCTGAACCTAATCTTTCACTGATGTGAAGCCCTCCTAACATGTATTCTGAACTTACTATATAGACACTGTTCTGAGTGTTGTGTACATGTTATTGTAATCATCCCAATAAGTCCATGAAGTAGGCTTCATTTTATGAATGTGGAAACCAGAGTACAGACAGGTTCATTTATTTCCCCCAAATCATACATAGGTATAGTTTTGATTTGACCCTAGATAGTTTGGCCCCAGTTCCGCACTTTAAAAGGGCCTGAAAGTGTTAGGCCTTAACTCTATTTAATAAGTAAGAGATGGCTATGAAAGAGAAAGCAACGTTCAAACAATGACTCTGAACATAGTTGTGACAGAGGCTGGAAGAGGGGGAAGGTTAGGATGCCTGCTTTTTTAATTTAAACTCATTGGGACACCTATACTCGTAAGATCCTCATATTTATACCATTATTCCAGATGCAGACCCTACATATAATGCATGCATTCCAAAGATATTCCTTCCTATCTACTATGTGCCAGCCACTGCTGTCGGCACTGGAGCTACATCAGGGAATGAGTAGAAAGATCTTGCATTGTCAGATGAAAATATGTTCTAGTAGGGGATGGGAGAACAACGGAGGACAACAAACAAACATGGGAATAAACAAGATAATTTATGATAATTGATAAATGCTTCAGTGGAAATGAAACAGGATAGAAAGAGAGCGATTGGGAGGATGGGGCAGGGCTACTTTACATCTGGGACTGCAGAGATGGCCTGTCTGCAGAGGCTACATGTGAACTGTGATCTGAGTGATGAATAAGCCACTCCTGAGAAGAGAATGCTGTGGGGGCAGGGAAGGGATCTAAAGGCAAAGGGAGGGGCTGGAGGAAAGACTCTGAGACTTGACATGACCAAGAACAGAAAGTCATGGAGAACAGTAGGTAATATCTGAACGTGGGCTTGAGTATGAATGTGATGGGGTCCCTAGTCTCAAAAAGCTAACAACATATCAACAGGTGGCTTTGATACAATTATAGTTGTAGAAAGTCTCAGGCCAAGTCTTGAAGGATATATAGAAGTTCTTCATGAACACAGAGAGGAAAAGGAAGAATATCCCATGCAGAAAAAAGCAGCTTAAAGTAAGATGATGCACACCAAACCCAAGAAATTGCTGCTAGTCATTCAGATTGGCTGGGGCAAGGGATTCTTCACCTGGGGGAGTTTTCAAGAAATGAACCTAGTAGCACAATTCAATTCCTGAAGGGCCTGAGATGTAGCACCAAGGAGTTTGGACACTTTCTTGAGGGTGATGGGAGTGAAAGAATCCAAATTGGGATGTTAATGGGATTTAGTAGATAGGAGGAGAATGATCCCAGAGCCCAAATAATGAGGAAATGCAATGGTCCACTTGAGTCTGGCAGGGCCTGAATTAAGGTTATGGCCTTGAGGATGGGTTCAGAAATGTAAAAAGAAAGACTACCAAGAAGAGGGAAGAGAAGTTGATTTCCTTTCATTTAATCTGCATAGAGCCAGACATGGAGGTACATGCCTATAATCCGAGCTACTTGGGAGGCTAAGGAAGGAAGATCTCAAGTTCAAGGCCAATCTGGGCAATAATAGCAAACCTTGTCTCAAAATAAGTAAATAAATAAATAAAATCTAAAGATCTGGGACTCCTGGTGAACCTGGGAACAATATGATTGGAAGGAATACTGATGGGCTAATTGTCACCAGCATTGGGATTTAGCTCAGTTGGTAGAGCACCACTTTGCAGTCTCTGAGGTCCCAGGTTCGAGTCCTAGCACCACAAAAATGGGAGCAGGATGTGGCAATCCACTCCCAAGGCAATCCTGAAACAAGCAGCCATTGAAAACCTTATTAGGGTCGCTATGAGTTGAACACAATTCGATAGCACCTAACAACACTTGTCACCAGCGGTACAACAAAGAAGTACAGTTCAGTGTGGCCACCTAGACTGAGGAGTTCCCCTAGTTTGGACCTCCATTCAGGTTAAGCTGGGTCCTTGAATTCATCACAAAAAAGAATTTCAGGAAAAGCCAGAGAGAGTGAAACAAAATTACGGAGTTTATTAAGTCCACACTTTGGTATGCATGTGGGCACTCAGAGAACAAAGGGGGGGGGGGAGCAGGCATCCAAAACAAGAACTAGAATTTAATAAGGGAGCAAAGAATCAGAAGTGAAAAAAAGAGAGAGGCACACTTGTACCCTCCAGTTTTATTAGGCACCTTTCTCTGGGCACCTAGTGTGTTACGAGCCTAGAAAGGTTGGTCAGAGGCTGGGGATATGCCAATAAGATCAAAAGAGGAAGTTCTGTTGTTTAGGTTTTTCTATTGACAGAACTTCCCTTTAGTAAAATTAGATTATACACTGTATGGTTTTTAATAAAAGAATCAGGAGGGAGTTGCTCCAGACATGTCTCAAAGAAGCACAGACTTACAGAGGGAAAGGCAAAACTTAAAGGTTACATACATTTTTGACTCCAAGCATGGCTATTACTATTTTAAATATTTTAACATTTCCATTATTTAATATCACTCTCAAAAATAACATCTCTATGTAGGCAGTCCTCATAGCAGTCTTCTTAGTAGTTGTGTCAAAATTCTCAACTCTCAGCTTGTAAGATTCAAACCAGAATCCTGGGGTGAAAGCTCTTTACCTTGCCGTGTCCCCCCACATTTCCCTGTCTTTCTATCCTGCCTCATAAAGGGTGCCCAAATCTATAGCCATAATACCCTCACATCCTATCTCATCTAATATCCGAAGATAAGCAGGGTTGGGCCTGGTTAGTCCTTGGATGGGAGGCTGCTGGGGAATACCAGGTGCTGCAGGCTAGGGAGAAAGACCTGACAGCCCACTCCTGAAACAGTCAGCTATCAAAAACCCTATGAACAGCAGAGAAGCACTGACAATAGTACCAGGCATGGTATAATGTCAGGTAGTGTTTTGTTCTGCTGTACATAGGGTTGCTATGATTTGGACCTGACTCAATAGCACCTAACAACAATAGCATGGTCTGATCTGCCTGAAGATCTTATATGGGATTTGGTTGCTATGCAACATAGCCAGGTGCTGGGCCTCCTCCATACTACCAGGCTATTGATTTGTATTGACTTCTTGTCTTAGTGTTGACACCAAGTTCATTGTCAATAAAGCCCCTGCTGATAAACACATTCACATATATATTCATACTTTGTTTTCTCTTAACTGTATGTTATTGTTGGTAGGTGCTGTGGAGTCTGACTCATAGTGACCTTATGTATAACATAACAAAATACTACCAGACACTGTGCCATGCACATGATCGTTTTATGTTTGAGCCCATTGTTGCATCCACTGTGTTTCTTCTCATTTTGAGTCATGCCACATCAGTAACTGGAAGTCCTATGGGCTTTACTACATTCCCATCATTAAGGCTGACTCTATTTTGGATAGGCAACTCTTCCCAATCATCTTTTGAATACCTTCCAGTCTAGGGGGCTAATTTTCTGGCACTATATTTGACAGTGCTTTTCTGCTTTTTGTAGGGTTTTTGATAGCTAATTGTTTTGTGAGTGGGCTTCTGGGTCTTTCTCCCTAGTCTGTCTTAGTCTGGAAGCTCAACTGAAACCTGTCCACCATGGGTGGCACTCTGGTAGCTGAAATACTGGTGGCACAACTTTCAGCATCACAGCAACACACAAATCCCCACAGCACAACAAACTGACAGACATGTGGGGGTTCAATTGTGTAATGAGGCAAAACACAAAGCAGAGATATTAAATAATGGCTTTGAAGTACAGCTATATTAAATAATAGTACAGTTACTATTATTGTTGTTACTATTACTATTACTATTGTTAGGTATTGTCAAGTCATTGTCCAACTCATAGCAACCCTACGTACAATAGGTGAAATACTATTGTTAGTGCTTGTCTGCTATTCATAGGGTTTTCAATGGCTGATTGTTTTTTGGGAGTGGGTTGCTGGGTCCTCCTCTCAAGCGTACAGCACCTGGTATTCCCAAGCTGTCTCCCATCCAAGTACTAACCAGGCCTGACCCTGCTTAGCTTCTGAGATCTGACAGATCTGCTGCCACAGTGGTATGGCTGCAGGCATTACTACTATTATTAAGACTAATAACCTACTAGACACTGATATTTCCAAATATTGAAACTCATATGGTTTCAACTAACTTTTAATCACAATTTTTATGTTTTTATGGGAAGAATGAGGAAATAAACATGGCAACGTACATTAGGAAAAGGATAAGAAACTAATGTCTCATTATGAATAAAGATTTAGAGATTAAAATGGTAACTCCACCCAATATCTTTGTCAACGATCAGGAACAAAGTTGGAGGAAAATTTTTCCCCCGCTCCATGTGACTGATTGCTTTCCGAGACACTGCTGGCCCAGCCAAAACAAAGCTAAGTATATGAGGAATCTCATTCATGGTTAAAGGATGTAAACATGGGTCCAGAAATTTTCTGCAGCACAAACACCATGCTTAGAAATCACTTTATAAGAGCTGGGTGTGGTGGTGCACGCCTGTCATCCCAGCGGCTCGGGAGGCAGAGGCAGGAGGATCGCAAGTTCAAGACCAGAGGCAGTCTGTGTAATTTAGCGAGACCCTATCTCAAAAAGTAAAAAAATGGGCTGGAGGTGGCAGCTCAGTGGTCCAGCACTTGCACAGCATGCAAGCACAAGACTAGGGTTCAACCCCTAGTACCATGAAAAAAAAAAAAAAAAGAAATCACTTTATAATAGGTAGAATGCAGTTTGTGACACTGCAATATCTAAGCATTTTTAATATTTAAGTTCACATTTAAATGAGAGAACTGTGCTCCAAGCAAAAACCAAAATAATATACCAAGGTCTAGAATTACAAATTAAGTTTCTCTGGTGTTTCACCCAAGTCAGTTTGTATTTGGGATAGTGCTGAAGGTTCCTGTACAGGGTGGTACTTATTGTACCTTGTAAAGACTTTGGCAGAACCCATATTCTACTTGAAACAGATTTAATGACAAATACTAAAATTATAGTCAAGAATGTTGAAGACGGAAGGAAGACAATTAGACAGCCTAATCTGTGCTTCCATTTTACAGTTGAGAAAGTGGAGGTCTCTATGATTTACCCAAAGTTCTACGTCTAACAATAGTAGTTTGTACTAAAACCATAACAAAACAAAAACAAAAACAACAAAAAAGGCTTGAAACCTTGTTGGATATCCCTGGCAAGATTCTTTCCAATACAACATTTTAAATGGACTCTGAATAGACAATGGCAAAGTCAAAATAAAAAGTGATTACGTAAAACAGTTACATATGGGCTGGGGTTGTTATTTAGTGGTAGAGTTCTTGCATAACATGCACAAGGGACTCAGTTTGATCCCCAGCACCACAAACAAAATAAATCACCTAATATGCCTGCAGCCGTACCACTGTGGAATCTGATCCTGTCAGATCTGGGAAACTGAGCAGGGTCGGACCTGGTTAGTACTTGGATGAGAAGCTGCCTGGGAACACCAGGTGCTGTAGGCTTGGGAGAAGGACCTGGCAACCCACTCCCCCCCAAAACAAGCAGCCATTGAAAACCCTATGTTTTGCCTGTTGTACTTAAGGTCCCTATGAATCAGATAGTGACTCCACGGCACCTCACAAGAACAAATATGCTAAAAGAAAGAAAAAAAGAGAGAGAGAGAGAGGGAGGGAGGGAGGGAGGGAAGGAGGGAGAGGGAGAAAGAGAGAAAGAGAGAGAGAGAGAGAGAGAGAGAGAGAAGAAGGAAGGAAGAAAGAGTCACATATGTCCTGCTGGGTGCCAACAAAGTGTCTGAGAGTGGGGTTAAAAGGTCATGAATTAGAAGAATACACATAGGGGGCCAACCAAGATTGTAAAATTAGGCCTGAAGGCATAGCTCAGTGGTAGTGTGCTTGTTAGCATGTATGATGGCCTGGGTTCAGTTCTAAGCACTGTAGAAACACACACACACACACACACACACACACACACACCAGATTGCAAAAATAATCCACAACCAATATAATCTAAATATGAGCCATCTAAAATTGATAATAGATTTTATAGATTTCAATAATTTTAACATATGAATATTTAAATGTGGTATTCTAGAAACATCAGTCAGAATCTAGATACTTTTTCTGTCCCACCATTCTGGGAAAGAAATACATTCTTGCTGAGGAAATATTGTTAAATAAAGCCTATTACTTAGGCATTGCTGTGTTTCTTGCCCTTGGCATGTGTCTGTTCTGTAAGAGGATTAGAAATGTTCCCATGGGTTTGGCCTTGTAGATGCCCACTGGAGATTTCAGGAACACTGTGCATACCATCAAATGTCCAATTTGCAAAAATCAGTTTCTAGTATCTTCCTCAAGCCTGACTGTTTAGTATCTCCACTCATTTTTCTACTGGCTACTTTGGGTCAGTCCTGTGATTTATAATGACTGAAGTAGTACCTGGGCTGTATGTAGGCATATCAGGATGCTAGACTGGTTGGGAAGAGGAGGAGTCAGAAAGGTCTAGAAAATAAAGGAGCCAAGGAACAATTGTCTTTATGAAGAAAGAGAACTGACTTAAAGGCCTCCAATGGTAGACAAACCAAGAATGGCTGCCCAAACTTCAGTTACTTGCTTGGCTGGAGGAATTGAACTCCTCCCCTCCACTCCAAAGACCAAAGCCAGCAGTGGGATTCTCTCACAGGTCATTTTATTTTTCTGTGTTAACTTGTCCTTCTGGCAGCTACTTTAATAACAGTGAGAAATATGGCTGGGGTGGCACAAATTCATTATGACCATGGATAAAAGCAACAGGAAACCTATATCTCACTGATACAGACTCAATGGTGTCACTGAGTCTAAAGTTTCAATGACATTTCTGGTCCTTCTTAGTCCACAGTTGTCATGAGGTTCAATAGTGGAGGGCTAACTCAGTTGGTAGAGCACTGCTCTGCAGTCTCTGAGGTCCTGAGTTCAATTCCCAGCACCGCAAAATTGGGAAAAGGATGTGGCAATCTACTCCTAAGGCAATCCCCAAACAGTCAGCCATTGAACACAAAGGACTGCATATAGCCAAAACACTCTTAAGCTGCAAAACTAGTGAAGGTGGAATCACAATCCCTGACTTTATACTACAGGGCTGTGGTAGCAAAAACAGCTTTGCACTGGCATAAAAATAGACCTGAAGACCAGTGGAACAGGCTAGAAGATCCAGAGATACATTAACACATCTATAGCCACCTGATTTTCAATAAAGGAGCAAAGCAAGTAAATTGGAAAAAGGATAGCCTTTTAATAAGTGGTACTGGGAAACATGGATATCTGGTAGCAGAAAAATGAAAACTGACCCGGATCTTTCAATATGCATGAGAGTTAACTCAAAATGGATAAAAGACCTCAACATAAAACCAGAAACCTTAAAATTAATAGAAGAAGAGATAGGCAATATGCTCCAACATATAGGGATAGGAAAGCATTTCCTTAATAGGACTTCAATTGCTCAAGAAATTGCAACGAGAGTAGATAAATGAGATTACATGAAATTAAAAAGCTTCTGTACAGCAAAGGAAACAATCAACAGAGTCAAGGATATCCCCACTGAATGGGAAAAAATCTTTGCATCCTATACATTGGACAGAGGACTAATTTCCAGAATTTATAAAGAACTCAAAAAAGCAATACCCAAGAAAAGAAATAATCCAATACACAAATGGGCAAAAGAACTGAACAGACAGTTTTCAAATGAAGAGGCTCGTAAAGCCATGAAACACATGAAAAAATGCTCAGTATCCCTAGCCATTAGGGAAATGCAAATCAAAATAATGCTGAGATTCCACCTTACACCAGTAAGAATGGCCAAGATCTATAAAACAAATAACAACAAATGCTGGTGAGGCTGTGGAGAAAAGGGAACCCTCTTACACTGCTGGTGGAGTTGTAAATTGGTTCAACCACTTTGGGAATCAATATGGAGGTACCTTGTTGTTGTTAGGTGCTGTAGAGATGGTATCCGACTCATAGAGACCCTCATAGAGTTTTCAATGACTGACTGTTTTGGGATTGCCTCGGGAGTAGATTGCCACATCCTTCTCCCATTTTTGCGGTGCTGGGAATTCAACTCAGGACCTCAGAGACTGCAGCGCAGCACTCTACCAACTGAGCTAAATCCCAGCCCTGGAGGTACCTTAGAAAACTAAAAATAGATCTGCCACATGACCCATCTATACCACTATTGGGAATATACCCAAAGAGAGATGAGGCATCATACCACAGAGACACCTGCATTTCCATGTTCAGTACACCTCTTTTCACAATAGCAAGGATAAAGAATCAACCAAAGTGCCCGTCAACAGAAGAATGGATAAAAAAAAAAAAAGCTTATGGTACATATACACAATGGAATATTACTCAGCAATAAAAAAGAGAAATAATGTCATTTGCAGCAAAATGGATGGAATTGGAGAAAATTATCTTAAGTGAATGAACACAAGCCCAAAAAGAGAAATACCACATGTTCTCACTCATATGTGGGAGCTGAATCAAATTTAAAAGAAGGAAAAAATCCTACACATAAATTGGAGCATAATAAAAAGCTCATGTAAACTTAGCAGAGAAGGGACAATTTAAGGTGTGGAAAGGAGGAGGGAGGGATCTAGCAAAAGGAAGCAATGATGGGGAAGATGGGAGGCAGTGGATGACCAAGGAGCAGTGAGGAATGAGAGAGAGATCAGACCTCAAAGTAAACAGCCCAACTTTAATAGTTCAGAAAATAATTATAACAATACCAAAATACCAAAGCATGATAACAATGCAAATGGGCTAGATTATTCATGTAATACTGCTGACAATGTAAAAAGATAGATCACTACAGAAAAAAGTGTAGACTTAAGTCATAATTGGGATGCAAGGGTATACAGAAAAATATTCCCACAAAAAGACATGCAAGTAGAAGAGAGCCCATTGGCAGGGGGTGGGGGTGGGAGAGGGGAGAGGAGGGGCACAAGAGGGTAAGGGGTAAGTTATCTGTGCAATGTACAATGAAACATATATGGAAATCTCACAATGAAATGCATGTCAGAATGAAACATATTAAAATAAGTTGTACATTAAAAATTTCCAAAAAAAAAAAAAGGGGGAAACCCTATGAGGGTCACTGAGTCAGACATGACTGGACAACACTTAACAACAACAACGACCTTAGTTAATTTACCTCTGAGTTATATTATGTTCAGTGAAGAGTATAATTTCTTCTAAGACATAGATATATTTCCACTGTTGTGACTTGGCTGTTTTTCTAAGCATAAAACCCAACTTAACAGTAGTACTGTATTTCTTTTTTATTTGAATATTTTTAAACCTCACATCAGTGAGGTATAAAACAGTATAAGATATATCTATAAGCAAAGAAGAACCTCAAAAACTTTATTATGAAGCTAGGTACTGTGATGCACACCTATAATCCCAGTGACTTGGGAGGCGGAGGTAGGAAGATCGTGAGTTCAAGGCCAGTGACCCATGGAGTTTAGTGAGACCCTGTCTCTAAATAAAAAATAAAAAAGGGGTTGGTTAGCTGTGCATGGTGGGGCACACCTGTAATCCCAGCAACTCAGGAGGCAGAGAGGAAGATAACAGTTTCAAGGCTAGAGGCAGTCTGCATAATTTAGTGAGACCCAGTCTCACATAAAAAATTTAAAAATGGGCTAGGGGTACAGCCCAGTGGCAGAGCACTTGCAAAGTATGCACAAGACCCTGGGTTCAGTCTCCAAGTACCTCAAAAAAAAAAAAAAAAAAAAAAAAAAAAAAAAAAAAAAAAAAAAAAAAAAAAAAAAAAAAAAAAAAAGAAAGAAAGAAAAGAAAAAAAAAAAAGGAGTTGGTGTTGGTGTGCAACTCAGTGGTGGAGTTCCCCAGTGCGATAAAAAGTCTATTGTAATTTTCTTGCTGAGTTATGGTATTGAAATTAAATATTAAAACTGTCAGAAATATTAACCATAAATTCAGTGCGGTCCATATGTCACACTCACCCTCATCCTGTTCTAAAATATATGTCAGTGATAACTTTAATTAGACTGGCTTTTTCTGTAGTAATGTCACCCACTATTTGAATTGCTTCAAGTTACTATTTACTGTTTAATTCTTCTGAGACATTTTGTTCTGATTTTATGATGAAAGATTTGTTGTGGCAAATCCTCTTTTAAGTTAAAAAGCCAATGCATTATGATTCCATTTATATGAAGTTGAAGGCAAAACTAAGTTGATAATAATAGTCTTTCCCTGGAGGGTTGAAGATTGACTAGAAAGGGGTATGAGGGTGTGATCTGGGAAGGCAAAATTGTCTCATTTCTTGATAAAGATGTAGTGTGCACCAGTATTCCCATTTGTCAACACTGTATAGCTAATATTTACCCATTTTATGGTATGTTAACATTACCTCAAAGATTATACTAATCACTACCACCATTTTCAGTGTCATCACTGAACAAGTAGGAAAATATAGGAGTGATGTTGTTGTTGTTAGGAGCCATCGAATCAGTGTCCAACTCCTAGCGACCCTATGTACAACAGCTGAAACACTACTGTCAGTGCTTCTCTGTCATTCATAAGGTTTTCAATGGCAGATTGATTTTTGGGAGTGGGTTGCCAGGTCTTTCTTCCAAGTCTACAGCATCTGGTGTTCCCAGGTGGTCTCCCATCCAAGTGTTACCCAGGCCTGACCCTGCTTAGCTTCTGAGATATGACAGGATCAGACACCAGAGTGCTATGGCTGCAGGCATATAGAGTGATAGACACAGGTAGATAGAGAATGGTAGTAAATATAGGTGAAATAATGATGACAGAATAGTGACAGCCTTTGAATCTAGGTGGTACAGTATGTGGAGAATATTTATATTATATTATTTACTTTGTATATATTTGAAATTTTCCATTATCAATAATCTTTAAAGGCTAAGGTACTTCTTTTATCTCTCAGATGAGCAAACTTTGATTTTGAAACTACATGCATTAAAAAGGCAGATGTCAAAAATATAACATTGAGTGAAAAAAACAATATGCAGAAGGACACATTTGATATTAAACTATTAAAACACAACATGGCTCAATGGAATGACATTACCAAGATGATCAATTAGGAGATATAGGCTTTTATCCTCCCACAAAAGAACAGCTATCCACAAACCAAAACAGCCCTTGGGGGATTCAAGGGCCCATTAAAGAATCTTCAGCAACAAAGTGGAGCAAAATAAAATGGAGAATATCTACACAGAAAGAATTATAGACGAGATCTGCAAACAAGAGACACCAAGGTGGCTAGGAACAAAGAAAGGCCAGATGCTGTTGGTTTCAGCCAGGCACTATGCAGCAGGAACCATAGTGTTCCCAAGAAGCTTGTTCTGCAGAGGATGCCAGCATCTTTTGCCACAAAAGAAACAGCCATTCCTTCCCGGGAACTCCAGAGAGGGAGACCTGGTACATACCCCGTCACTTCTCTCAATCCCTTGTCCCCAGATCCCCATGCTGTAGCTGTTCCACAAATGCCCACACTCCAGACCTATGCTCTGTGGCTGCATTGTCCTGCCCCATCTCAGACTTTGAAGCTATTGCCCTACAGAACTATTTTGTACTCTGGACCCCAGAACTAAGGTCCCTCTAAGCATATCCTTGCTCCAAGCACCAGCCTCTCCATCCTGACCATGGAGCCACTGGAATTATAACTCTGTATCCACCTGTGTTCTTGTTCTTGATTCCTCAGCTGCTTTTCAAGCACCTATGTCTCACATACCATCATCAATGTCACAGGGGAGATTCCTGTGCCCAAGGCACTAGTACCATTACTGTCTTAGACCCAAGAGCTATATTCCTTCCACCAGTGCCTGTGATTCAAGACTAAGCTCCTTGGCCATTCCATGGTTTTCACTCACTGGGTCACTGGTGCCATCATCACTATAAAAGGGCCCACAAGCCAAACACAGTGTCAAGAGTGATATTTTCAGTTATTATTCTGCAGTGAACGATAAAGAAATTGGGAGGAGCTTAACAGCCATTGCCACTGAAGACTCCAACAACTCTTGCCACCACAGTGACATTCACAGCATTGGCTGCTGAGGATCTCTGCAATCTTTGTGAACACTGACCTCACCAATAATACTGCATGGAGACTACACAGCTGAGCCCTTATGGGTGCCAGAAGCAATGCACACTATCCATCTCGTATCCTGGCACCCCACTGTTGGGGAAGGTCTTTCTATACTGGAATTAGCCCATAAAGTTGAAAAGAGGTGCTTACTCCATGCATGTGCAGACATCCTTTCAAGGCAACAAGAAACATGAAAAACTAGAGAGATATATCATCACCAAAAGAATACAACAATTGAGCTGGGCACTGTGGCGCAAGCTTATAATGCCAGCGACTTAGGAGGCAGAAGGAGGAGGATTGCAAGTTTGAGACCAGAGGCAGCCCACATAATTTAGTAAGACCCTGTCTCAAAAAGTAAAAAAAAAAAAGAAAAAGAAAAAGAAAAAAACAAACCAAACAAACTAGGCTGGAGGTGCAGCTCAGTGGTACAGCACTTACAAACCATGCAAGCCCAAGGCCCTGGGTTCAGCCCCCAGTACTGCAAAAATAAATAAATAAATAAATAAATAAATAAATAAATAATAAAAAAGAATACAACAATTTCTCAAGTCTAGAAATCAGGAAGTAGAGATAGATGAACTCTCGGAAGAAGAATTCAAAAATAATTCTTTTAAAGATGATTGAACTTCAAGAAAATACAGAGAGAAATAATTCAAAGAAACCAGAAACAAAATAAATGAACAAAATGAGATATTTAACAGAGAGAATGACTTTTCAGAAAAAATTTTTATTGCAGTACTGGGGAGTTGAACCCAAGGCCTCACACATGGCTTTTGCAAGTGCTCAAACACTGAGTCATATCCCTAGCTCATTTTTTACTTTGTATTTTGAGACAGGGTCTCACTAAGTTATGCAGGCCACCTCTGGCCTTGAAATTGCAATTTTCCTGCCTCTGCCTTCCAAGTCACTGGGATTAAAGGCATATGCCACCACACCTGGCTGAAAATATTTTTTAAAAAGGGAAATTCTTGTCCTGAAAAAAATGCAAGGAATGAAATTAAAAATGCAGTAGAGAACATCAACATCACCTGCGATTAAACAGAAAAGTTTGCAAACTTGAAAATAGGTTATTTGAAAATATACAGAGAAGAAAATGGAAATAAGAATAAAAAGGAATAAAGAAGGCGTACAGGATTTATAATAACACATCAAAAGTGCAAATATTCAAAGTATATGAATTAAAGATGAGAAAGGGACAGAAAGCTTATTTAAAGAAATAATAGCTTAAAACTCCAATGCAGACGAAAGATATAAATATCCAAGAACAAGGTGAAATCTCTCCAATCAGATTCATTTGAAAGGAGACTACAACAAGATCTATTACAATCAAACTGTCAAACATCAAAGACAATGAGAGAATTTGAAAGCAGCAAAAGAAAAGAAGTAAAATACACAGAAGAGAGTTTCTAAAGATATCATTCAAGAAAGAAGTGAAAGGTTTTTAAAAAGACAAGAAAAAAAGAAAAGACCAAATTACATGTCAAGAGAGATGCTGAAACTTGCCCTTGAACATAGAGCAGCCAAAGTAAAAGGAAGACATGATGAAGTTAAAGACCTAAACAGAAGATTTCAAAAAGCAGCTGGGGAAGGCAAAAACAAATACTATAATGACATGTGCAAAGAGCTGGAGGCAGAAAACCAAAAGGGAAGAACACACTGTGTCTTTCTCAAGCTTAAGGAAGTGAAGAAAAAATTCAAGACTTGAGTGGCAGTAGTGAAAGATTCTATAGGGAAAATGTTGAATGATGCAGGAAACATCAAAAGAAGATGGAAGGAATACACAGAGTCATTGTACAAAAGAGAATTGGTAGATGACCAACCATTCCAAGAGGGTGCATATGAAGAGGAACCAATGGTATTGAAGGATGAAATGGAAGATGCCTTGAAAGAACTGGCGAAACACAAAGCTCTGGGAATTGATGGGATACCAATAAAGATGTTTCAACAAAAAGATGCAGCACTGGAGGTGTTAACATGTTTGTGCCAACAGATTTGGAAAATAGCTACTTGGCCAACTGACTGGAAGAGATCAATATTTATGCCCATTCCCAAAAAAGGGGATCCAACTGAATGTGGAAACTATCAGACAATATCATTAATACCACACACAAGCAAAATTTTACTAAAGGTCATTCAAAAGCGACTGCAGCAGTATATAGACAGGGAATTACTGGAAAATCAAATGGGAACTAGGGACATCACTGCTGATGTCAGGTAGATATTAGCCAAAAACAGAGAATATCAGAAAGATGTCTATCTAGGTTTTATTGACTATGCAAAAGCATTTGATTGTGTGGATCATAATAAATTATGGATAGCACTTCGGAAAATGGGAATACCAGAGCACCTAATTGTACTCATGAGGAATCTGTACATGAACCAGGAAGCAGTAGTTCAAATAGAACAAGGAAACACTGCCTGGTTTAAAGTTGAGAAAGGTGTGCATCAGGGCTGTATCCTTTCACCATATCTCTTCAATTTATATGCTGAGCAAATAATCCGAGAAGCTGGACTTTATGAGGAAGATTGCAGCATCAGGATTGGAGGGAGACTCATTAACAACCTGAGTTATGCAGATGACACAACTCTGCTTGCTGAAACTGAAGAGGATTTAAAACATTTACTGATGAAGATCAAAGATCATAGCCTTCAATATGGGTTCGACTAAACATCAACAAAACAAAAATCCTTACAATTGGGTCAGTATGCAACTTCACAATAAATGGAGAAAAGATTGAGGTTGTCTAAGATTTTGCTTTGCTTGGCTCTACAATCAACACCCATGGAAACAGCAGTCAATAAATCAAAAGACACATTGCTCTAGGAAAAGCTGTGGCAAAAGATCTCTTTAGAGTACTTAAAAGTAAAGATGTCACATTGAAGACGAAAGTGCATCTGACTCATGCCATGGTATTTTCATTCACATCATATGGTTGTGAATGCTGGACATTGAATAAGGGAGACAAGAAAAGAATTGATGCTTTTGAATTATGGTGCTAGAGATGTCTATTAAATATAGCATGGACTGCCAAAAGAACCAACAGATCTTTCCTAGAGGAAGTACAACCAGAGTGCCCCTTGGAAGCAAGAATGGCCAGACTGCATCTTACATATTTCAGACATGTAGTCAGGAGAGATCAATCCATGGAGAAAAATATCATGTTTTGGAGAATGACAGGTCAACGCCAAAAAGGAAACCCCTCCACCAAATGGATTGACACAGTGTCTGCAATAATGAACTTAAATAAGATCATGTGCCTTACACAGAATCTGCAAGTGTTTTGATCTGCTGTACGTAGGGTCGCTATGAGTTAGACTTGACTTGATGGCACCTAACAACAAGAACAACAAGCAGATGACTTACCATTAGAAACCCCACAGACCAGGAGAACGTAGAATGATATTTTCAAGATGCTTAATGCTAACAAGAATATTGTATCCCCAAAGCTATCCTTCAGAAATAAAGGAGAGATAAAGACTTTCCCACACAAACAAAAATTTGGAAGTTATTACTATCATTACAAGAAATACCAAAGGGAGTTCTTCAAGCTGAAAAGGGTGTTAAATTACAAGTGCTTATTAGTAACACATATAAGTATAAAACTCACTGGTCGTAGTGAGTACATATTCCAATTCAGAATACTCAATACTGTAATGATGGTATATAAATCACTTATATCTGTGGTTTGTCAGTTTAAAGACAAAACTATTAAAATAATATGTACAATATCTTGGAAAGGGATATGTAGTATAACAAGATGTAATGTATGACATCAAAAACAAGATGGTGGGTATGAGTAAAGAGTAGACATTTTTATGTGATCAAAATTAATCGTTATAGTTTAATAGATTGTTTTAGCTACTGGATGTTTCACATAAGCCTTATGGTCTCCACAAGGTAAAAACTGACAGCTACACAAAAGATAAAAAGTAAGGAATTAAAATATACCTCTATAGAAAAATTATTTGATTACAAAGGAAGACAATAAGAGAAGAAGAAAGGAAAAAAGGATCTGCAAAATAGTCAGGAAACAATGAGCAAATTGTCAGTAATAACTCTATACTTATCAGTAATCACCTTCAATGTAAATGGAGAAAATTCTCCCAAACACATGACGTGTATTTCACAATTGCTAAGAGTAGATTTTAAATGTTCTCACCACAAAGAAATGACAAGCATGGAAAGTGATAGATATGTTAATTAGTTTGATTTGACTATTTCACAATATATACATGTACCAACACATACTACACATACATATATAATTATTTGTCAATTAAAGCTAAAATGAAGTAAAAAGACATAGCTTGGCCTAATGGGAAAAAAAAAAGCCAACAAGAAAAATAAACAAAAAACCATGACCCAGCTCTATATTGCCAGCAAGACACTCATTTCACCTTTAAGGACACACAAATTGAAAGTGAATGGATGAAAAAAGACATTCTACATAAACAGAAAACAAGAGAACAGGATAGCTATACTTAAATAAAACAGACTTTAAGTGAAAGACTATAAAATGAGACAAAGGATATCATTAAAATATTTTAAAGAGGTCAATTCATCAATAAGATAACAACTATAAATATACATGTACCCCAATGTTAGAAAATCTAAATATATAAAGCAAATATTAATAGACCATACAGATTCAAAGCAATTGCCATTAAAATTCTAATGACATTCTTCACAGAATAAGAAAAAAGAACCCTAAAATTCATCTATAAAGACAAAAGACTTTGAATAGCCAAAGCAACCCTGAGCAAAAAAAGCAATGCTGGAAGTATCATGATACTTAATTTCAAATTATAATACAAACACATAGTAACAAATATAGAATGGATCTGGGCACTGTGGCACATACCTGTAATCCCAATGATTTAGGCGTTTGAGGCAGGAGGATTGCAATTTTGAGGTCAGAGGCTGTTGTTGTTGTTAGGTGCCATGCAGTTGGGTCCAACTCATAGCAACCCTCATAGGGTTTTCAATGGCTGATTGTTTTGGGATTGTTTCAGGAGCGGAATGCCATGTCCTTCTCCCATTTTTGCAGTGCTGAGGATCAAACCCAGGGCCTCAGAGACTGCAGAGCAGTACTCTATTAACTGACGTGTCAGAGCAAATTAGAGAAACCCTGTCTAAAAATAAAAAATAAAAGGGGTATGGGCTGGGGCTGCAGCTCAGTGGTTGAGCACTTGCCTAGCGTGCATGAAGCTTTGGGTTCAATCCCCCAGTACTGCAAAAGAAACAACAAAAAAACACAGCATGGAACTGTAACAAAAACAGACATGTTGATTAGTGGAATAGAAGAGAACCACAAGAGTTACAGACATTTCATTCTCAATGAAGGTGCTAAAAACATACAATGGAGAAAATTAGAGCCTCATTATCAAATGGTTTGGGGAAAGCTAGATATCCACATGTGGAAATCTGAAACTAGATCCCTATCTCTCTCCCTGACCCCTCTCCCCCCAAAATTCAAAATGAGTGAAAGACTTAAATATAAAACCTGAAATTGAAATTACTAGAGGAAAACACTTTAAGATATAGGCACAGGCAAGGACTTTTCAAATAGGAAATAGCTCAGGAAATAATAGCAAAAGTTAACAAATGAGATTGCATGAAATTCAAAAGCTTCTACCTAGCAAAGGAAACACTTCCCCCATGTGATGAGACAGCATACAAAATGGGAGAAAAATCTTTGCCAGGTATTTGTCTGACAGAGGATTAATATTTATTATATTGTTGCTGTTGTTGTTAGGTGCTGTCAAGTCGTGTCCAACTCATAGCAACCCTTATAGGGTTTTCAATGGCTGATTGTTTCAGGATTGCCTCGGGAGTTGGTTGCCATGTCCTTCTCCCATTTTTGTGGTGCTGGGAATCAAAACTCAGGACCTCAGAGACTGCAGAGCGGTGCTTTACCAACTGAGCTAAATCCCAGCCCATTTATTATATAGAGAACTCAAAAACAAATCATCAAAAGAACAAATAATCCAATCAAAAAATGAGCAACTGAATTGAACAGACATATTTTAAATGAAGTGCAAATTGCCAATAAATACACAAAGAAGTATTCAATGGCTTTAGCAATCAAGAAAATGCAAATCAAAACTAGGCCGACATTCCATTTCACCCCAGTCAGAATGGCTGCTGTCAAGGAAACAAATGACAGTAAATGCTGACAAGGATGTGGGGGTGGAGGTTGGAAGGAGCCCTTATACTTGGGCGGGAATGAAAATGAGTCCAACCACTATAGAAATGAGCATGGAGGTTCCTCAATAAAACTAAAAATAAAACTCATATGATTCAGTTATACTACTCCTGGGTATATATTCAGGAATCAAAGTCAGCATACAATAGAGTTACCCCTCACCCATGTTTATTGTGGCACTATTCACTACAGCCAAGTGATGGAATTGACCTAAGTGTCCATTAATGGCTAAATGAATAAAGAAAATGCAACACACACACACACACACACACACACACACACACACACACACACACGAGCTTCATCCAGCCATAAAGAATAAAATTATGTCATTTGCAGGAAAATGAGTGGAACTGGAGATTATCACATTAAGTGAAATAAGCCAGACTCAGAAAGACAAATATTGCATATTTTCTCTCATGTGCAGAACCTATATTTAAAAAAAAAGACATAAGAGTAGAGGAAGACTATTTGGGAAGAGGGAAGGGACAGGCAGGAGGAGGATGGGAGGAGAAGAGATAATAATGGAGGGGCATGGGGGGTATGAATATGATCAAAGTACATTATGTACATGTATGAAAATGTAATAAAATCCATTATTTTATACAACTAATATATGCTAATAAAAAGAAAAATATCAATAGATCAGAATTTAGAGTTAGACTGCAATGCAATAATAGTATGACACCCCAATACCTGACTTTCAACAACAGAGAGACTATTTAGATAAAAAAATCAATGAGTGAACAAAGAATCTAAACTAGACTTCAGAGCACACAGACCTAACAATCCATCTAACAGTTGTAGAATATACATTCTTAACAACTGCACATGGAAAATTTTCCAGGATAGATCATGTATTAGGCTACAAAATATGTCTTAAAGTTTAAAAAACATTGAAATCATATCAAATATCCTTTCTGACCACAATAGGATAAAACTAGAAATTAATAACAGGAGGTAGAATCATGAAAAATTAGCAAATATATGGAAATTAAGCAATATGTTCCTAAATGACCAATGGATGGAAAAAAATGAAAAGAGAAATTTGGAAAAATCTTGAGACAAGTTAAAATGGAAACACAATCTACCTAAATTTAGGGATGCTGTAAAACCATTTGTCAGAGATTATATCAATAAATGCCTATATTTTAAAAAGAGAAAATATCCCAAATAAACAACTTGACTTAAAACCTCAAGAAACTAGGAAAAGAAGAATAACTAAGCTGAAAGTGAAAAAGAAGGAATTAATAGTTATCAGAACAGAAATAAATGAAATAGACTTGAAAACAATGGAAAAAATAATACTAAAGTTTATATTTTCAAAGGATAAACAAAATTTAAAAATCTTTAACTAGTCTAAGAAAAGAGAGTACTCAATAATAAATAAAATCAAGAATAAAAGAGGAGACATTACAACTGATACCCCAGAAATAGAAAGGATCATAAAAGTATACTATGAGTAAATATATACTGACACACTGGATAACCTGGAAAAAATGGATGAATTCCTAAGTTAACAATCTATGAATACTTAAACATGAAGAAATAGAAAATCTGAGCAGGCCAATAATCAATAAGGAGGTTGAGTTAGCAATAAAATGTCTCTTAATTAAAAAAAAAGGACAGCTCCACTGATGTATTCTACCAAACGTTTAAATGATAGCTAATACCAATTCTTCTCAAACTATTCCAAAAACTTGAACAGGAGGAAGACTTTCAAACATATTTTATAAGGTGAGCAAAGCCAGGTAAGGACACTACAAGAAAAGAAAATTACAAGCTCATATGCATGATGAACATAGACACAAAAATCCTTAACAATATACTAGCAAAACAAATTCAACAGCACATTAAAAGTATCATTCATCATGACCAAGTGTGTTTTATCACTGGGATGCAAGGATGGTTCAACATATACAAGTCAATAAATGTGATACACCACATTAACAAGATAAAGGACAAAAACACATGATCATGTCAATAGATGCAGAAAGGCATTAATTAGATTGGAGGTACTGAGAATCATGACCTACTAGAGCAGAATCTCATAGGCTGAAAGCATGGTCGGAACCAGGGCCAAAGTAAGAAAACCTGAACTAAATTCCTGAAGGCTCAGTGTGGACAAGGCTGAGAGTTAAAAACTCCAGGGAGACTGAATCAGAGAAGGGCCCCACACTTTTGTAAGTTAACTCCAGGAGCTTTAGGTGGCTTTCACAACAAATAATGGAGGAAAATCCTTTTGTATTTTCAGCTGCAACAGGGGAAAAGGAACAATTTTGAAGCATATCAAAGCATCTATTCTTAACAAGATTGCTCTCAAGAGAAACTGTTTGACAAGAGCCTAACCTAGGGTTTTATTGCAGCCTAACTAAACAAAACCAACCCAACTCTAGGCTACTCTAGCCATCCTGTCCCATGTAAAGGGGAAGAAATATAATCTTAAGAGTCCAGAGGCACAAGCTCAGTAAAGGACAGTCTTACTCATAAGACTCATTCCCTTCTCTGACCACTTTCTACTGCATCACTAACGGTATTTTTTAAAGCTGATTCTTTTACTCAGTATATCACATCTAGCTTTCAACAAAAAATTATAAGGCATATTAAAAGGTAAAGAACACAGTTCAAAAACACAGAGGAAGTGTCAAAACAAGACTCAGATATGGCAAGGATATTGCAATTATCAAACTGGAAATGTAAAATAATTATGATTAATATGTTAGGGCTCTAATGGATAAAGCCTATA
This sequence comes from Pedetes capensis, assembly GCA_007922755.1. NCBI lineage: Eukaryota > Metazoa > Chordata > Mammalia > Rodentia > Pedetidae > Pedetes > Pedetes capensis. The sequence goes on along the minus strand of VMDO01002920.1, from coordinate 37,441 downwards.
GCATTCACAAACAAATGGACAATGTAAGCATAGAGATGAAAATCTAAGAAAGTAAAAAAGAAATACTAGGGACTTAAAAAGCTGTAGCAGAAATGAAAAATGCTTTGCTGGGCTTATTTGTAGACTGGAAAGTGTTGAGGAAAGAATCACTGAGCTTAAGGATATCTCAGTAGAAACCTACAAACTTAAAAACACACAGAAAAAATAGTGAGAGAAAGAGAGAAAGGGGGTTGGGAGGAGCCAGAACAGAATACTTAAGAACTATGTGGGACAGTACAAAAAGTGCAACTTTTCCATAGTGGGAATACCAGAAGGAGAAGAAAGAAAGAAAAAAGAAACAAATATTTGAAGCAATAATGATAGAATATCCACAAATTAATGCCAGACACCAAATCATGGAGACAGAGACCTGAGAGAACACCGAGCAAGATAAATGACAAAAATACTACATATCGTTCCCCTCCACCCCCTACCCCTGTCATCAGTTGTTATTGTTGTTGTTAGGTGCCATCAAGTCAGTGTCTGACTCATAGCAACACTATGTACAACAGAAGAAACACTATTGTCAGTGCTTCTCTGCTATTCACAGGGTTTTCAATGGCTGATTGAGTTTTGGGAGTGGATTGCTGGGTCCTTCTCCCAAGCCAACAGCCCCTGGTGTTCCCAGGCAGTCTCCCATCCAAGTACTAACCAGGCCCAACCTTGCTTAGCTTCCGAGATCTGACAGGATCTGATGCCACAGTGGTACAGCTGCAGGCTGATAAAACCTAGGCATGTTATATTTGAATAACAGAAAATCAAAGATAAAGAAAAATCCTGAAAGACCTAGAGGAAAAACCATCTTACCATCTACAGATACATAGAAAATAATTACATCTGACTTCTCAGAAACCATGCAAGAAGAGAGTGGAGTGAAATATGTAAGCTGTTGAGAGGAAAATAACCACCAACCTAGGATTCTCTGCTTTGTGAAATTATCCTTCAAAAATGAGAGAGAAATACTTTCTTAGAAAAACAAAAGTTGAAGGAATTTGTTTCCAGTAGACCTACCTTGCAAAAAATGTTAGGAATCGTTCTTTATAGAGAAGGAAAATGATAGAGGCCAAAAATTCAGATCTACATAATGAAAGGAATCACACCGAAAAAGGAATATGTGAAGGTAAAATAAAAACTTTTGTTTTTCTTATTCTGAATTGGTCCAATAGGGCTGGGGTTTAGCTGACTTGGTAGAGTGTTCGCTTCATATGCTCTGAGGTCCTGGGACTGATCCCCAGCACCACAAAAATGGGAGAAAAACCTGGCAGCCCACTCCTGAAAAACAACCAGCCATTGAAAACCTATGGATAGCAGAAAAGTGCTGTCAGATATAGCGAGTGCCTCTTTTGTTCTGTTGTATGTAGGGTGCCTATGTGTTGGATCTGACTCAATAGCACCTAACAACAACTGATCTAATAGAAGAATTTATTTCAAATGATAGCAACAATGTATCAGATTATGTAGGCTTATACATTCATGTTAATGTATATTTATGTATAAATGAAATGAATGGCAATAATGGTACAAGGGATTGGAGGAATATTTTGTCATTGGAATATTCTTACTTGCACTACCCATGAAGTGGTACAGTGTTATTTGAAAGTGGACTTGACTTAGCTATAAACGCATATTGCAAACTCTTGGACAACCACTAAATATAGTCAACTGATCTTAGACAAAGGAGCAAAAGCAGAATAATGGAATACACTTTTCAAAAAAATGGTACATACAAAAGATATTTTGTTGTTGTTGTTAGGTGCCGTCATCAGTAGGTGTCTGTCTCTTAGCAACCCTATGTACAACAGGCAAACCACTATTGTCAGTGCTTCTCTGCTATTTACAGGGTTTTCAATGGTGGATTGTTTTTTGGGAGTGGGGTGCCAGGTCCTTCTCCCAAGCCTACAGCACCTGGTGTTCCCAGGTGGTCTCCCATTCACATACTAACCAGGCCTGACCCTGCTTAGCTTCCAAGATCTGATGGAATCGGATGCCACAGTGCTGCAGCTGCAGACACAAAAGATATGTTGTTTTATCATCAAAAACCTGTTATTAAAAGTGAAGAAACAGTTCTTAAAACTCAACTATAAGAAAGCAAACAACCTGATTAAAACTGGGCTGAAGACCTTAACAGGCACCTAACTTGTGTTTGTTTCATGGTGCTGTGACAAAATATCTAACAAAAACAACTTAAGGGAGGAATAATGATTTATTTGGGCTCACAATTTCAGAAGTTTCAGCCAAGGTCAGCTAGATCCATTGCTTTGGGTCTGAGGTGAAGCAGAATAATGTGAGGGAGCATAGTTGAAGGAAATACTCACCTCATGATAACCAGGAAGAGAGAGGCAGGGAGGGGTCAGAGGCAAGGAATATCTCTCCAGGGCACACCCCCAGTGACCTACTTCCTCCAACTAGACAACACTCTCTACTTTCCACCACCTCCCAAAATGCCATCATATTATGAAACCATCAAGGGATTAATCCATTGATTAGGTCAAAGCCCTCAGGATCTAATCACTTCTCAAAAGCCCAGAAACTGGTAACCACATCTTTAACACATGAGCCTTTGAGGGACATTTCAGATTCAAACTATGACATCGCTAAAAAAGATATGCATGTGACAGACAGTCGAAAAGAAGTTCCGTATCATATTTAATCAGGGAAATATGAAGAAAGGAAATGATGAGATACATATCTATTAGGGCAGCCAATTCTTAACATTGACAACACCAAATCCTGCTAAGGATGTACAGCAATAGGGGTTCTCATCCACGGCAAGAGGGGATGTAAGATGCTGTGGTCACTTCGGAAGACAGTTTGTGAGTTTCTTCTCTGGGAAGAGACAGAGAAAAGATCCTAGACTTGTAAAGTATGCTATGCAGTCTGAACTGAGTTGCCTATTTCTATAGGAAGAAAGAAGAGGAACAGATAGATATGTTGTAGTGGTTGGCTGTTTTAATCCTCTCCTGATAGTTCTATCCCCTCACATATCTGTCAGCTTGTTGTGCAGTGGGGACTTGTGTGTTTCTGTGATGCTGAAAGCTATGCAACCAGAATTTCAGATACCAGTAGTGCCATTCATGGTGGACAGGTTTCAGCTGAGTTTCCAGACCAAGACAGACTAGGGAGAAAGACCCAGAAGCCCACTCCCAAAACAATTAGCCATTGAAAACCCTGTGAATAGCTCAGAAGCATTGTCAAATATAGTGCCAGGAAGTTAGCCTCATAGGCTGGAAGACATTCAAGAAAGGACTGGGAAACAGTTGCCTTCTCAAAGTAGAGTTGATCTTGGTGATGAGAATAGAGTAAAACCCCTGGGATCTCCTTTTGCTCATGTGGCATGACTCAAAATGAAAAGAAACATAGTGTCTCCAACAATAGGCTCAAACATGAAAAGATCATGTGCACGGCACAGTGTTGGGTAGTGTTTTCGTCTGTTGTACTTAGGGTTGCTATGAGTTGGATCTGACTCAATGGTACCCAACAACAACAACAACAATGGTTCTGTTGGAGAGGGAGAGATTACTACCTTAGGGATATGCAGATGGCCAAACACAGGACAACCTGACACTGGACAGATAAAATAGACAGCAACTTATCAATCACATATACTCACAGGTTGGGGCACATGGAACCTTGCATGCCATTAAGGACCACATAGGGGTGACAGATGGGAAAAGACTGAATAAGAAGGGGCGATGTGAGGCAGGTTTTGTAGTGTTAAGAGGGTGACGTGACTCCTGGTTACTGTGAGAGGATGTGATTTGCCTGTTTGAATAATTCTGTGGCATTGAAACTCACTTTCCCAGGATAAGCAGGAACTGTGCCTGGTTCTCTTGATAAGGAGGGTTATTTGGCTAGAGGACTTTATCTTCAGGAGCAGAGCAGGGAGGGGAATTTGTTGTCAGGCCATTTGAGGCTCTTGCAGTTTTACCTGGTACTGAAGCAGCACATAATATTGAGCATTAGTTTTAGGCATTACATACAAGTTGGCCTGCTGGTGCCTTGGCATCAATTTAAATTTCAGTGATGACTGGTACCTGTAGGGAGTAGTAGAACTGCCTCCCTGTGAAGGGAAATAGCTATTTGACATCTGGAACGATAGTGCTATAATTGTTATTTGTTGTAGTTATTATTACAGTTGTTATTACTAGGGTTTAAAAACTTAGAGACAGCTACTGGCACTGTGATATTCCAAGTGTGGCTGCTGTTGTTGTTGTTAGGTGCCGTCAAGTCTGGTATCCGACTCATATTGACCCTGCGTCCAACAGGCGAAACACTATTGTCAGTGCTTCTCTGCTGTTCATAGGGTTTTCAATAGCTGACTGATTTTTGGGAGTGGCTTACCAGGTTCTTCTCCAAAGTGTATAGCACCTGGTGTTCCTAGGCGGTCTCCCAAGGAAGTACTAACCAGGCCTGATCCTGCTTAGCTTCTGAGATCAGACGGGATCGGATGCCACAGTGCTACAGCTGCAGGCTATAGCAATGGCTAATTTATATGGTCAGAAACTTGGGATAATGTGAGAGAATTAATGCCCAATATAACGGTAGTGTCACAAACCACAATAAAGTCACACAGTGATACTTTATTGCTTTGTTTTCTTCATCTCTTTGGAGACTGCCTAATGATTATGGAGATGACAGGATGTGGCTGGAGTGACTCTGAACTTCCCCTCAGCACATATACTATTATTTGAGTTGGAATAAAAAGTGATGAAAAAGGATGTAAGAAACTATCCTTCTTAATCTCTTAGTTTCCAATGATTTTCTGGCAAGAAGACTTTTTGAAAGTCAGTTCCCCTTTATTATTTTTTATTCTTGACAAGGCAGCATGACAACCTGAGGGGAAAACACACCCATCATGTGTGGCTCCAAAGCCATGTGAGATATAATAGAGTTGGCAACAATTTTTAACTCAGAGTACTTGAAACAAAACAAATTTATGTTTATCTCTCCTCGTTCCCTAAATTTCAACAAAATAATAGACAATGCAATAACAAGAAAAGATCCAATGCAGCATTGATTATCACTAGGATCATGTATGGGCTGCCTGCTGTTGTCAGATTAGAGAAAACAATGAGAACTTGGTAGAAAACATAAATTAAGGGAAAGTGATTACTGGTGAAATAAAAAGGAGCAGAATTTCATATCGTTATAAAAGTCAGTTTCTCTTAGAACTGCTGGCCAATCCGGACTGGAAGGTAGTGCAGATAAAAGGCCATCTGCAAGGGAACTCGGTAACAGGCTTTGGAATCTCAGAAGCTGCCTGGCCCTGTGAGATGAAGCCAGGACGAGCGCTCTACAAAATGGAGATTTCAACACAGAAGACACAGGGCAATGTCCAGGGACCTTACAACCGATAAAGGGTAAAGATCCAACCCCAGACACACAAAGCAGCTCTCCAGTCCTGGCCCTGGCTCTCTTCTCTTTCTCCACAGAATGCTCCTGGTCTCAAAATATAGATTCACTTATCGTATGACTGAGTTTTAAGTGGAACCAAGAAAATCTGTAGTAAAGCTTCTAGGATAAGCACTCAAATGATTACTTCAATCTATAGACTCTCTAATGCATGTGCTACCAAAGTAGCCTAAAACTCTCAAGAGAAACCGAATACTATATACTTAATGAAATTCTTGTATAAAGAATATATTTGGGGCAGAGCAAGGTGGCCAAATAAAGTTGCTCAACACTTGCCTCCTGCTCCAAAAGTAGAACCAAAATAACAAATGAATAGCTGCACTTTTAGGTGAGTGGCACTGGAACAAAAAACAAAAGAGGGGGGAGAGTTGGAGACCCTGGAAGTCACAGAGGCCTGGGATAGCAAAAAAAAAAAAAGACTGGAATGAAGAGTATTGGCAACCATGACCCCAGCTGGCCTGCTTGGGGCCACCACACTGCAGAGGAAAGAGAGAATGGGGGAGTACTGGTAAACCTGATCATTGTGTGAACACTGGCAACCTCACCTCAGACACCAGCAACTGTGGTGACCGGAAGGATTCCCAGTTAATACCGTGCCCTGTTAGGGGAACCAGCAAGAATGTCAATGGTAGCTTTGCTCCAGAGAAGAACTACATTTTCTCCTCCCTAAAAGCCAGAGCCCAGGATGTTGAAACATGGGGGACATACTGAGGGGCAGAGCCACATTTCCATCTGACATAGGCTCTGTACTGCTCCTGGGCCTGAGAGCATGTAGTTGGCTAAGCTGCCACCCTAATTGGCTTGAGTGTCACAGTTAGCTTGAGCTTCCTCTAGGTACTCATTCCACACTTCATGCCCTACACTGTCCTTCCCTGGACAGCCCTCAGTCACCAGAGCTTCTGCTGGGGCTGAGGGCGTGGGGCCACTGCTGAGGAAAAGCCAACCATTCCCCACATTGTCAGCAGCACCATGCCCATTGTCAGAGTGGCCACACAGTAGATGCCTCACCCCTACCGCTGTGCACACCACACCCTCATGGGCCAACAGAATATCTCTTCCCTCACATGTCCCCTGGAGACAGAAAGACTCTCCAAACCTGCCACCACACACCATACCCAAACTATAGTGAGGCTAGCATAGGGTGCCAAACTGAACCAAAGCCAGTGTAGCTTACCAAAATGACATCCCAAGACACATCTTCAAGAAAAACACATTTACTACAAAAGCCACCTTATGAAAATGGTTGTTGTTGTTGTTGTTAGGTGCCGTTGAGTGAGTGTCAGACTCATAGTGACCCTGCGTACAACAGGTGAAACACTACTGTCAGTGCTTCTCTGATATTCATAGGGTTTTCAATGGTTGGTAGAGTTTTGGGAGTGGGTTGCTGGGTCCTTCTACCAAGCCTACAGCCCCTGGTGTTCCCAGGCAATCTCCCATCCAAGTACTAACCAGGCCCAACCCTACTTAGCTTCTGAGATCTGATGGGATCAGATACCACAGTCGTACAGCTGCAGGTATGAAAATGGTAGAACAACTAATCCACCAGATGTACAAATCTCAATTTAAGGTCACAAGAAACATGAAAAAGCCTGATGGACTGAAAGAATGCAAAAACAATGGACCTTTAAGAAAAACATTGAAAAGATGCCTGATAAAGAGTTCAAAAGAATGACTACAAGGAAACTGAACAAGATTAAGGAGAATACAGACAGAGTAGAACAAAGTTATGGAAACAATTTATAATATGAATGAGAAATTAAACATGCTAGAGATCCTGAGAAGGAGCAAAATAGAATATCTTGGAAACGAACTCAGTAAGCCACCTGGAAAATATAGTTGAAAGTCTCAACTACAGACTAGATCAAGCAGAAGAAAAGAATACCTGAGCTTAAAGAGAAGTCTACTGAAATGTCTCAGTCAGACAAAAAAGAAAAATTAAGATAGAATGCAGACAGCCAAATTTTTGAGATAACATTAAAAGTATAAATACTGTTATTTCGGGGATGCCTGAAGGTAAAGAAATAGAGAAAATGTCTTAAAAACCTATTAAATGAACTAACAGTTGAAAAAAATTCCCCAATCTTGAGAAAGATATGCACGTCTAGGTACAGAAGACCTGTAGAACCCCAAATAGAACTACCAGAAAAGATCCTCACTGTGGTGTATTATAGTCTAACTATAAAAAGTACAAGATAAAGAATTCCAAAAATTGCAAGAGAAAATTAAGACTAATAGCATCAGACTAAAAGCAGATTTATCAGAAGAAACGTTAAAGGCCATAAGGGAATGGAATGATATATTCCAAGATCTGAAAAACAAAAACAAAAACAAAAACTACCAACCAAGAATAATATACTCAGCAAAGCTATCCTTCAGAAATGAAGGAGAAATAAAGACCTTTCAAGACAAGCAAATATAGGGAATTCATCACCACCATAGTGGTCTTCTCCAACATATCTGTCAGCTTGTCCTTCTGTGGGGACTTGCATGTTGCTGTGATGCTGAAAGCTATGCCACCAGTATTTCAGATACCAGCAGGGCCACCCATGGTGGACAGGTTTCAGCTGAGCTTTAAGACTAAGGCAGACTAGGTAGAAGGACACAGCAGCCCAATCCCAAAACATTTAGCCAGTGAAAACTCTATGAATATCAGAGAAGTACTGTCAAATATAGTGCCTGAAAATGAGCCTCCCAGGCTGGAAAGCATTCAAGAAAAGACTGGGGAAGCGTTTCATCCTTAAAGTAGAGTTGACCTTAATGATGAAAATGGAATAAAGCCCTTGGGACCTCCTTTTGCTGATGTGACACAACTCAAAATGAGAAGAAACACAGTGACTGCAACAATGGACTCAAACATAAAAAAATTCCAGTGCATGGCTCAGTGTTGGTAGTATTTTGTTCTGCTGTACTTAGGGTCTCTATGAGTAGGATCTGACTCAATGGCACCTAGCAACAACAAGAGTGGTCTTTTTTCGTTGTTTTTGTGGTACTGGGGCTGAACCCAGGGCCTCATGTATACTTTACAAGTGCTTTTCCACTAAGCTACACACTCAGTTTCTTTTTTATGTTTTATCTTGAGACAGGGTCTCACTAAGTTACACAGGCTGCCTCTGGCCTCGAACCTGTGATCCTCCAGCTTCTGCCTCCTGAGTTGCTGGGATTACAGGCATGGACCACCACTCCTGGCAAGGAGTTCTTACAAAAAAATGCTTACAAGGATTCTACAATCAGCAATGAAAGTTTAAACCCCAATAGAAACACAAAAAAGAAATAGAAAAGAATTGAACTTCAACACCAATCACAACAATGAATAAGAAGAAAACAAAAGATTCCAAACAAATGAGAGAAAATTAGCTAAATGACAAGAGTAAGTCATTACACATCAATAATAATCTTAAATGTAAAATGGACTAAATTCTCTCAATTAAAACAGATTTTTGCATATGAGAGAGAACATGCATTACTTCCTTTCCTGTGTCTGATTTATTTCACTTAATGTAATCCAGGTACATCCATTTTGCTACAAATGACTGGATTTCATTCTCTTTATGGCTAAATAATATACCATTGTGTATATACCATATTTATCCATTTATACATTGATTGGCTAATAGATTGACTCTACATCTTGTTGTTGTTGTTAGGTGCCATCCAGTGGGTATTCAACTCATAGTGACCCTATGTACAACAGATGAAACACTATTGTCAGTGCTTCTCTGGATTCATAGGGTTCTCAAGGTCCGATTGTTTTTTGGGAGTGGGTTGCTGGGTCCTTCTCCCAAGCCTACAGCACCTGGTGTTTCCAGGTGGTCTCCCATCCAGGTATTAACCAGGTCCAACCCTGCTTAGCTTCCGAGATATGACAAGATCGGCCACCACAGTGTTACAGCTGCAGGCAACTCTACATCTTAGCAATCGTGAATTGTACACATAAACATGGGTGCGAAAGTACATCTTTAGTATGCTTATCTCATTTCCTTTGTATATATACCAAGTGGGACAAGTATATCCTTCCTCCTCTAATTCTCAATAAAATATTTAAAAATCAGTAATATTTTAATAGCCCATTATATGGTAGATATATTTTTAGTTTATTTTTTAAATCCTAGTACTGGAGGGTTGAACCCAGAGCTTCATGCATGCCAGGCAAGCCCTCTACCACTGAGCAACTTCCCCAGCCCCATTTTTACCTTATCTTTTTGAGATGAAGTATTGCTAAATTGCATGGGCTGCGTCTGGTGTACAATTCGCAATCTTCCTGCATCAATCACTGAGATTACAGGCTTATGCTGTGGCACTTGGGTTCTATTTTTAGTTTTTTGAATAACTGTGTATGAGAGTTAGACAAAACAATACAAAAAACCAAACTAGGTCTGTATGTAGAATGGTGACAATTAGAGGTTGGGAAAGAGGGTAAGGGTGGACAAAAGAAGGCTGGATTTCATGCTCTATGCATAAATTGAAATATCATAATAAACCCTATTAATAGGTGTAATTAATGCATGATAACCAAAAACAAAATTTTTAAGTGTTTTTTTTTTAAAGATCCTGATTGGCTGAATGGGAAAAAACAAAACAAAACAATGATATGTTGTATATAGGTATCAGGTACCTTATTTACCTGGTACAGATACACAGAGTGAAAGTGAAAAGAAGGAAAAAGCTAATGGAAACCAAAAGCAAGGAGTAGTTATGCTTACATCAGATGAAACAGACTTTAAGAAAAAATTGTAAAAACAAACAATGAAGGTTACTATACATATATACAGAGTGCATTTATCAAGACTTATTAACACATCCCCTTAAACATTTTACAAAGAATTTTTGATTAACACATAGTGATAATTTGGCATATTTATGATGCACAGTATGATTTTTCTTAATTGCATACAGCTTAATGAGATTAATTATGGGATTTTCATAAGATGGCATTCCGTAATTTGCACTTGATCTCTCCCTCTTTATCCTCTGCTGTTTCTCCCCCTCCCCCTCCTGATTTTCCCACCTCCCTTCCCATCCTATGAGTCCCTTCCCTGCCTCTGATGGGTCCTCTTGTATTTTCCAACCTTAGAAGCATAACGTTGTATATGTGTATATATGTATATATACACACACACATATATATGTATATACATATATACACATACATGTGTGTATATATGTATATATGTATATATACACACACTTAATGAGAGAAGGATGTGGCAATCCACTCCTGAAGTAATCCCAAAACAGCCATTGCAAATCCCATGAGTGTCACTATAAATTGGATCCAATTCAATAACACCTAACAATAACAACATACATAATACACATACATTGTTTTCCTTTAAGGTAGATATAGCTCCCACATATAAATGAAAATGTGAGTCTGATTTATTTTGCTTAAAATGATGATCTCCAGTTCTATCCATTTTGCTGAAAATTACACAATTTCATTCCTTTTTATTGCTAAATAATATTGCATTGTGTGTGTGTGTGTGTTCTCACTTTTTTTAAGTCCAATCCTCTGTTGATGGACATCTGGGCTGGTTCCAAATCCTTGTGATTGTAGAGTGCTGCAATGAACATGGAAGTGCAAGTGTCTCTGTGGTATGATGTCTTATCTTCCTTTGGGTATATACTTAGGAGTGGTATGTTGTTCTTGTTGTAAGGTGCCATGGAGTTGGGTCCCACTCATAGTGATCCTATGTACAACAGAATGAAACACTCCCTGACACTGGGTCATGCCTGGCACTATTGTTAGTGTTTCTCTGTCATTCATAGGGTTTTCAATGGCTGATTGTCTTTTGGGAGTGAATTGCCAGGTCCTTCTCCCAAGCCTACAGCACCTGGTATTTCCAGGCAGTCTCTCGTCCAAGTACTAACCATGCCAACCCTGCTTAGCTTCCGGGATCTGATGAGATCAGATGCCAGGAGGCTATGGCTGCAGGCACAAGTGGTACAGCTGGATTGTACGGTATTTCTATTTTTAGTTTTCTGAGAAAACTCCATACTGATTTCCATAATGGCCGAACTAATTTACAGTTCAACCAGTAGTGCAAAATGGTTCCTTTCCCCCCTCATCTACACCACCATTTGTTGTTGTTTGTTTTGTTGATGCTTGCCATTCTGACTGAGGTGAGATGGAATCTCAATGTAGTTTTAATTTGACTTTCCCTGATGGCTAGAGATGTTGAATATTTTTTCATATGTTTATTGGCCATTTGTATTTCTTCTTTTGAGAACTGTTTGGTCAATTCTATTGCCCACTAATTTGGTAGGTTATTTGTTACTTTGGTGTTTAATTTTTTTTTTTTAGTTCTTTATATATCCTAGATACTAATCCCTGTCAGATGTGTATTTAGCAAAGATTTTGTCCCATTTAGTGTGCTCTCACTTTCCTCTACCCTTTTCTGTGCAAACTTTTTAAATTGTATGTAATCCCATTTGTCGATTTTTGGTGTTATCTCCTGGGCTATGGGAGTTTTGTTAAGATAGTGCTTACCTTTGCCTATGTGCTGAAGTGTGCTTCCTACATTTACTCTTATTCTTCTCAAAGTTTCTGGTTTTACATTAAGATCTCTGATTGATTTTGAATTGATTTTCATGCAGGGTGAGAGATACAGAACTACTTTCATTCTTTTGTATAAAGATACCGAGTTTTTCCCAGCAGCATTCGCTGAAGAGACTATCCATTCTCCAGTGTATACTTTTGGCATCTTTGTCAAAGATCAGATGGTTGTAGCTTCATGGGTGTGTATCTGTGGGGCGTGCGCCTCCCGGTCCAGCCTGGAGGTTCAGAAGGGCTGTGCCGCCACGCACATAGATACTAAACACAATTCACTAGGGACTCTTGGGTGAGGGGCGCAGACTCTTGTGGCCCTCGGGACCCCAGAGGAGATGGGAGAAAGGAAAAGCCTCAGGCGCTTTTGCCTTCCAGGGGCAAACACCTGTGTTGGTAGTCTCGGTGGTCACAAGGAGACAGCTGTTGCTTCCTCAGTGATCAGACAGAGAGCAAGTTCTTTCCTTATTGATGATTGCAACGGGAGAGCGTTCTTTCCTCACCAAAGGTCCAGGGGAGAGAAGTGGGAGAGGTATTTCCTCATTGGTGGTCCGGTCAGGAATGGGCAAGGTGGTCTTGCTTAGCCGGTGGTGTGGGCAAAAGGCAGAAAAGGCCTAAAAGGCCTAAAAAGGGGTGCCAAAAGGACCGAGCTGCTGCAGCGCAGCTTCTTATATAGCTTGCCCACAGAATGGCCTGAGCCAATCAGCTTTCAGTCCAATTGTCCAATCAGGAAGGGTTTTGTACAAACATGCAACCAAGTTACTTTCATTTTCCCTAGATTTCTAATTTACAAACCAGATATTCAAAAGCCGTTTTCTCAGTTTGAAATTTCCTTTCAATTTTTCCCTACACATCCCTCTTTTTCTTTGGATTTTTTAATTTGATGGACATGTTCTCTGAATAATTGTACTGTTATAGAATGTTTTAGATCCTGATCATTAACATCACATTTTACATTGTGAACTCTCCTGGTGACTATGCATACAATTATAATCATAAGGCATACAGCAATAATGGCAATATATAACAGTAGTTTTAAAAGTCTTTTTTAACAATTCCCTGGAGCAAGGCCAAGGCTAGTGAGTCTTGCCATGGCTGAAGTTGTCTAACCGGTACCCAAATTCCCTTTCTTACATGTAACAAATAGATGTTTTCTTTTTTAAAATTCATATTCAAAGAGGTACTTACACAGGCATATAATTTACATTGTTGACAAAAGATTGGCCCATCCGTCTTGTTCCATTTTGTCTCCCCTCTTAGCATTACATATAGGAGTCTTACACAAGTTCTTAATTTCATTCTAGCCTTTTTACCAGGTTGTGAAGTGCTTACTGCCCAAGGAGGTCTAATTGCGGCCACCAACTTCCACAGGTGTACTTGTGGAGGTGCCTTTTCTGTTACCTGGAGTGAAGGTGGGATTAGTTTGTAGTCCATACCATACTTTTAACAATGCATGTGCCAATTCAATGAGCCCTTTCGCTAAACCTGTGTGTTCCTACCCCATCATTTTTTCTCAGGGACTTCCATGAACACCCTCACATTTTCTTTATGTATTTACTCTATTGATATGGGCTCTGATCCATGCCTTTAGGCATCCATGGCACCTCTTTGGCTTTCCTTAACCCAAATGATGGAACATACAACCTCTCCTCACTCGACTTTGGCCAGATCTTATTGACCACTGTCAAGCAGTGCCTTTCCTTTTTCCCTATACATATAGGCACATCTTCACATCCCACATTATAGTTTCTGATGACTTTTACCTCCTCCTCTGGCTTTAGTAGGCCTCTTGGGTCATAAAGTCCCAACACCCATAGCACTTCACTGGTGGAAATAGTTACCAGTACATCACCCCAAGTGACCGCCCTGATGAGTGACAGGTTGGGTACGTATGCCAATACACATAGTTGTTATTTATGGCATTATTTACCTTTGTTACATTTACCTCTTTTACCATAATTGGCTCGGCAGCTGTTGCTGTTGGCATGGAAGATGCTGCCAATGGATCACCATTATTAACAGTGTTAGGGTACCCTTTTCAATTTTTGTCATTGCTCCCTTTTTCCTTTTTGTGACCTCACCCAGTTTGGTGGTTTTCTCTGCTGCCATTATTGCCTTTGGGTTCATTGTTTGAGCTGTCCTCAATTTCACCACTCCCTCCGTCAGCCCTTACATTCTTCATGCCCCCTCTTCCGTGATGATTCCCTGGGCATTTGGAAGTTCATGGCTCACTGTCCAAGTCCTTGTCCCCTTTTTCGGTGTTACTACGCTCAGCGTCCTTTGCTCTCCAGACATTTCGCACTGGGATCCAAATTGGCTTGTCTTCCCACTGTGGGAAAACACATGCCGAACCTCGGCCTTGGGTTAGTAACATGTTGGGCCCCCTCCACTTTCCAGTGAGAGGGTCCTTCCACCAAACCAAAATTTCTGGTGGCCTTGACATCTGTCCTCAGTGCTTTTTCACTCTGGGCCTATTTTCATGTTTTTGAATATTAAGTATATTGATAGTTGTTAAGGTTTTACTAAGTATTACATTGGGTGGGTATTCCCCCTTCCTTCCCCCTTTTTCTTTTTCTAATTGTTGTTTTAAAGTTTTGTGGGCTCTTTCCCCCATGACCTGTCCCTGGGGGTTGTAGGGAATACCTGTGCTATGGGTTACTCTCACAATTGTTGGTGCCATAAAGGTTTTTTCAGACTCCCTGCCTTTTTTAATTCTTATTTTTTCCTCATTATCCATTAGATTTCATAACCTTTATAGAAAGAAGTTAGAACAGTATCCTTGACATATGTTGACTTAGTAGGAACATTAATTTTTAAAGACATTGTAGTTAGTATCGAAGATACAAACTTATACAATATTGAGTCAATTCTAACCGGAACATTAATAAAGGCCCTTTGGCTCCAAGGTTCCTTTTCCCAAAATTTACAACTTGACAGATTTAGATTGAAAACTATTTTCTTATATCTTTTAACATCATATGTCATATGATTGTAATTTCCATCAGTCCACTCTATTACAGAAGTAATAACTTTTAAATATGGCTTTATATTGTTAATATTAGTAATTTTGTTTATCTCATCACTGATAATATCCTTATTTACTATTAAATTAAGATTTTGGGAATTGAATCTACGAGTACATTTCATGCATCAAATATCTATTGCACCTTGAGAGGCCTTTTCTTTTAGGTATGGTTGTAAACAATCCACACAAAACTTGTGCTGACAAGAAATTACATCTAACAATTTGTCCTTAGAATGTCGTAAAAGGCACCAAGAGCATTTTACAGTTGGTTTGTTAATAGGAGTTAACCCATCATTAGAACATACATCTTTGATGTTTATCATTTTGTCCATTTCACCATTTAGCTCCTTTGACTTACATTTGAGCTTTTCTGTTCTATATTTACTTTCTTCAGTATTGTCATCCTTTAAACAATTAGCCAATTGATCCTTTTGATTTGTTTGTACAAAACAGATCTTAACTAATTGGTGTTCTTCCTTTAACACAGGTAGTTTTTCAGATCCTGTCATTTCTGATTCTTTGTTACTCAACAATCCTAAATTTTTTAAATCATAGTTAGAGCCTTTATTATTTGCTGAGACATCAGTTTTGTGTTTTAGTCCTGCCCTCACAGATACAGTCCAGTGCACCTGGAGCCTGTCTCTATCTCTCTGTGGCTTTTCCTTTTCCTTGCTCTTGTCCTTATTTGTATTCTCTGGAGGTCTCTGTTTTATCTCCCTCTGCGGCCTTTCTCTTTCCTTGCCCTTGTGCTTACATTGGTCCTCCAGAGGTCTGTTTTGTTTCTCTGGGTCTGGTTGCTATCTTTTCCTGTGGCCTTTCCTCATCCTTCCTTTGTGGCTGGGCTATAAGGTGCCCAATCTGAAGTTTAAAGGCTTGTGGAGGGGTGTGCTGTCCCTGTGGTAGCTGGACCAACATGTTTTCTCAGTGTGACCCATTTTGTGACATCGCTGGCATGGACCACGAGGCCTATTGCTATTCTCCTCAGATCGTTCCTCCCTCCTCTCTTTTCTGGGCCCTTCCTGCCTTTTTGGGCATTCCTGCCACCAATGTCCTTTCTCCCCGCAGTTATTACATCTCCCAAGTCTCCTGTCTTTGAATCTCTCTGGAATTGCAGTGAAGGCTTTAGCAATGCTGTCCACTGCTTGGTCGGTGAAGGCTCTGGCCATGACTGTGGCAGTTTGGGTCATGGAACCCACATCCTGCGTGGCCACAATCCAATCCTCCAGGGTCCCATTCTTTAGGCTCTGGCAGGCTTGCCTGCAGTCACTGGACATGCCATCCCACACCAAGTACTTAAGCAATTCTGCTTTTGCACCTTCATGAATAACCTTAAGCTCCAGACTCTTACTGACCCTGTCAACAAAGTCCACGAATGGTTCATTTTGCCTCTGTCTGAGCGACACTAAACTTGGTGTCGCCCCTTCTCTTGGTAGCCTATCTCGCGCTCTCTGGGCACATATTCTTACTTGGTCAAATGAATGTCTCGGCCCCATTGCTTGCCTTGTAACCACTGAGTATATAGGTCCTTCTCCTAGCAAGAAGTCTGCTCCAATATCTACCCCCTTCCGGGTGTTTTTCTCTGCTTGCTGCTTACATTCGTCCCGGTATAGAGCTTCCCACTGGATGAAAGTGGGCCCTGGAAGGACTGCCCTTGTTAGGTCCCTCCAATCCTGCAGAGTGTTTGCCCTAACAGCAAGACTGTCAAGGAGTGTTTTCGTCCACAGAGAGTGTGGTCCATCCTCCCTAACGGCCACCCTTAAGTCCTTTAAGTCCTTGGACTCATATGGATACCACATTTGTGGGTGCTCTGGAGTTGGTATTACATTGACTGGGTACACCTGTGGCCCACAACTGCCTATGCCTACAGGCTGTCCTGTCCAAGGCCCTGTGCTTGCCAGGGCAAGTTGACCTTGGCTCGGGTAGAGCACGCCCCTTGAGCGTACTTCCTGGGAGTGTGCTTCCACTGGAAGCTCCTCCCTCACTTCTGGTGTTGGGGGAAGACCCCTTCCTTTGGGTCTGGCTTCTGTCCTAGGCCCCTCCCCTTGAGATCTTACTTCATCTGGAAGTTCCTCCTTTCTGGGTCCAGCTCTAGATGGAAGTCCCTCCCTTCTCCAGGGTCCTGCCTCCCTCATTTGAATAACTTCCTTCAGCTCCTGAAGTACCTCCCTGTATCCAGCGCCATGTTGGCCTGCGCCACATGTCTCTCATTGGTGCTTTCCTACCATTTTTCATGGCTCCGTCTAAGTGCAGCAAGCCCTTTAAATAATGCCGGCGACACATTACTATTTTCTCTGCACACAGCTGCTCTAGCTGCTTCATTAACCTCTTCCAATACCTCCATTTTCTCTAAATCCTCCATGGCTAGCCATGGTGCTATTGTTAGTGCCTCTTTCCAAAACTTTCATGGTTCCTTTTTGTTCACCTTCTGCGCACCCTGTTTTAATTGGGCTTTTAGGCTTTTCCATTGCTCCTTCGATATTTTACTTTTGCTGCTTCCCATGGCTACTGTTTTTCTTTAACTCACAGGAGGTACACTACGGTTCTTGATTTCTCCTATTTTCCTCCCTTCCTTGGCAGGCCCTTTTCCTGCCTATCCTTAGAGTCCTTTGCTCCTTTTCTTTGTGGCAGGCTTCTTTCCTGCCTTTCCTCGGTGTCCTTTGGCCCCTTTACAGACCTTTCTGTGGCCCTTTCTAACAGAAGCTCTTGGCCTCCTTTTACGTTAGGCTTTGGCCCTGCCAAGCTGCTTTTTACCTTTCTATGTCTTCCCATTGCCAGGAGGTTCCATTCTTTATGCTCTCTTGTGTCTCTCTGGTGGTCTTTCCTAAGTGTATGCCTCCCCTCTGCGCCTGCCTAGACCGGTCCCCAGACTTAGGGTCCCTTCCTAGGGCTGCATACACCTATGCTTGACCACGTGCTCTCCCAAAATGGCACTTACTTCTGTTGCTGCGGATGGACCCGTTGGCCTTCCATCCGTTGATCAGAGTCCCTGCTCGTTGTACTCACAGCCTCAGCCTCCTGTTCAGCTTTCTGTGAAGCACAGCTGTTTTTACTCCTCCTCCAAGCACCCTTCTCGGGAGAGGGTTTTCTGCTTTTCCTTTCTGTTCCCCATTCGGGATGGGGATTTCTCCTTTTTGGGGTCACCTCTTGGGATGAGGGTCTTTATTCACACTCCATGTGGGTCCCCCACTTCCATGTGAGGTCCCTGTTCAGGCACCAACTCTATGTGGGGTGCGCGCCTCCCAGTCCGGCTCGGAGGTTAGGACGGGCACACAGGTACAAAACACAGTTCACTCGAGACCCTCGGGTGAGGGGCATGGACTCTTGCAGCCCTCGGGACCCCGGAGGAGATGGGAGAAAGGAAAAGCCTCAGGCACTTTTGTCTTCCAGGGGCAAACACCTGTGTTGGTCGTCTCGGTGGTCACGAGGAGACAGCTGTTGCTTCCTCGGTGATCAGACAGAGAGCAGGTTCTTTCGTTATTGATGATTGCAACGGGAGAGCATTCTTTCCTCACTGAAGGTCCGGAGGAGAGCAGGAAAGCTATTTCCTCATCGTTGGTTTGGGCAGGAACGGGCAAGAAGGCCTTGCTTAGCCGATGGTGTGGGTGAAGGCAAAAAGGGCCTAAAAGGAGGCCTAAAATGGTCAAGCTGCCGCAACGCAGCTTCTTATATAGGTAGCCCACAGAATGGCCTGAGCCAATCAGCTTTCAGTCCAATTGTCCAATCAGAAAGGGTTTTGTACAAACGTGCAACCAAGTTACTTTCATTTTCCCTAGATTTCTAATTTACAAACCAGATATTCAAAAGCTGTTTTCTCAGTTTGGGAGTTCTTGCCAATTTCCTTTCAATTTTTCCCTACATGTATCTAGGGTCTTCTAGTCTGTTCTATTTATCTTCATGCCTGTTTTTGTGCTAATGCCAAGGTGTTTTTGTTAACTATGGCCCTATAATATAGTTTGATGTAAAGTATTGTGATGCCTCCTGTACAGCTTTTGCTCCTTAGGATTCTTTTAGTTCTATAGAGCTTTTTGTGTTTCCAAATGAAAAGTGTATTTTTTTCCAGCCAGGTCATGCATGACTGTAATCCCAGCAACTCAAGAGGCATAAGCAGGAGGATCACAGGTTTGAGGCCAGAAGCAGCCTGTGTAATTTAGCAAGACTGTCTCAAGATAAAACATACAAAAGGAGTTGGAAGTGCAGCTTAATGTCAGAGCACTTGTAAAGTATGCACAGGCCCTGGGTTCAGCCCCCAGAAAAAATGTGTTTTTTTCTATTTCTGTGAAGTATATCATTGGAATTTTGATGGTGATTGCATTGAATTTATAGATCACTTTAAGTAGTATAAAGATTTTCACAATATTAATTCTTCTGATCCATGAGCAAGGGAGGTCTTTCCATCTTCTTGTGTCTTCTTCAAGTTCTTTCTTTAGTGTTTCACAACATTGATCTGTATCTATTAACCTTCACTACTCAAATTAACTCCAGTTGGAATGGGGTAAAAGGATACAGTGTATAATCTAGTAGACATGGGTTGGAATCCCAGCTCCAATACCTGGCAACTGTATGCATGAAACATAATCCTTTTCTACTTAAAAACGTTTAGTTTACTTTTTTATGAGTATGAAATGTCTTTTATTTTTGTCTGTAAAGGCTGTGAATACTGCATTTGCCTGTGACCATTCATAGTAGGGTAAGCCCACATCCAGCATCCAGACTGGCCAATGTTGCATGGCCAGTGTGTTAATTATAGATGTATAACATCCCAGGTGTTAATTATAGAACCAAGTAAAGCCAAATCTTGGACAATTCCAATCTTTTCTCCATTTATCATGAAGCTGCATACTGAGTCAATTCTAAGGACTTTTGTTGATGTTGAGGCACAATTCATGCTGAATGCTGTGTTCTTTGATCTTCATCAGTAAAAGTTTCAAATCCTTTTCAGTTTCAGTAAGCAAGGTTGTGTCATTGGCATAATCCAGGTTGTTAATGAGTCTTCCTCCAATCAAGATGTCATGTTCTTCTTCATAAAGATTACCAGTGAGCCACCTCAGCCTAAAAGTTTAGATGTTAAAAATCACCAAATATAGGCTACAACAAAAAGATATATAAACATATCATTTCCAGGCAGCAACTGATTACCAAACTCTTCTTTCTGGGATTGTGGTATTCTACTGCTTGTTCTTGTTTGTTTTTTCCCTTCACTCCCTTTCTCCCTCCCCTCCTCTTTCTCTCCCTTGAGATATAGAATATAATCTCAAATTAAAATATTTAGACAACTGGTTATAATCAAATTACCTCCTAGAGGAGTAGAAGGAAAGTCCAATGGAGAAAATGTGTTGTAAATTCAAGATAATACCATACAAGGTTAAAGTGTTTTTACTGGGAATTTGAATGTTTTCTACCAGGATTCAGGTTAAAAGGCCTCAGCTTTCCCTCTGTTGGCAATAATTTATCCATGTATCCATTTTAATTTTTAATGCATTGATATACTATAGTATTTAACTATAATCTTATTTAGGTTAGAAGGTTATGCGACAAATGTTCACCCTGGAAAACCTTCTGTTAGAAGTAAGTGATTTCTATTTTTGTTGATGTAATTTAGTGTAATGGCTATCCATTGCTCTGTGATAAAGGAAAGGCTGCAAATAGTAACTTTAATCTGCAACATGGTTGGAGGGTAAGAAAAGAGACAAAAAACAAATGTAAAATGGCCAAGGACATGGGGTGGTGTAATGAAGGAAGGATGCAGAAGTAAACAGGCCCTGAGGAGGAAAATACCAAGGACGTGGGTAGAAAGGGGGTGGAGCTAGACCCCTAGACCCAAGAGCCGAGTGATAGCCGCAGGGATACAAAAGCCTAGTTGACTCGATGCGCAGACACGCTGGGATGGGTCCATAGGCCACAGCAGCAGGGTCTCCATTCAAAGGCTCAAAAGTCCTGCGTGAGCAATAGCAACTAGGCCCAGGAGGGCGTACATAATCTTGTTTCACCTCTTATGATTTTGGCTGCTGAGGAGGCTACCTGACAGAGCGCAGGTCTCCAACGAGTGAATGGACAAAGTTATTAAGGTATGCAAGCGCCAATCTGCCCGTGCAGTGACTGACATTTGCGGATTGGCCTCCAAAGAAAGAATGGCTTTTAGCCTGGAAGAGCCTGCTCTTGGATCTGGGCGGGCTGCAGGTGACAGCGCCCCTTTACCCTCCCGGCCGGCCTTTCCACATTTCCCATTGGTTGCCCTCGGGCTGCCGACCAATTGGAAAGTGGGAGCCCCACCGCACAGGCGGATCGAGATCTCATTGGCTACCGGCGTTCAGCCCTGACTCAGCCATTGCAAATGCCTAAAGTTTGGATTTTCTTTTGTAACTTACCTTTATAGAAAGACTCTCACTGGCAACCTCACCAGAGGGAAAGAAGATGTGACAACTGCAGATAGCTTCACTCCAGAGGCACTTGTTCTTTCGACATGAGGACGCGGGGGAAGCTACATAAGAAGTGATGCTACCCAAGTTCCGGCAGGAGGCGGAGCGCACACCTGGACTCAGGAAGTGCAGAGCAGGCAAGATTGCAGGCGTGGTGGCAACGGGGCACCTGAATAGAGGACCTCCGATTGATGGGAAAGGGGACAAAAAGTGAGGTAGTGACCTGGTTATGGATCCTGTTTGTGTGCGGTAAGACACGTGGCAGCACTTGACATAGTGTACTGAATTGAGAGACAGGAAAAAATCTTAGATTTAATGGCTCTCCTCCTTCTCAAAAAACTGGGCTGTGCCTTATACCAGGGAGAATTCTCCCCCCTTCCTTTCTTAATGCTCCTCATGGAGAGGGCTTTACCTCTCACTTTTTTGAATTGGGTCTTGTAATTCAATTGGGCGGCAGGGGAGGGACTTGGTGGAGAGAAACAAAAGGGACTGAATAACTAAGAAAATTGAAGGGAAGGACAAGGGAAGCTTGCCCTTCAGACTGTCATGGCTGAATACCTTATGGAAGCTTTTAAGTTTGGGAAATTGCAATAGATATATTTTAAAAACAAGATTTCAGAATTAACTACATCTCAGATCTGAAATGTTTTTTTAAAAAATACTTTTGTTATAAAGAATTTATAAAAATAAGTTGTAAGCTAATTTAAAGTAGCAGTGGAAAGTCAGAGGTATAGGCTAGTACAATCAATGTAATGGATTATGTTAAATTTAGAGAAGGCAAGCTCAATTACCAACAATTAGTGTTTCACATTTCATATATTTGTAATTTATGATAAACCACAACTAAGATTTATATGCTATATATGCATATGCTATTACCTAAGTGACCCTCTTGCAAAATTATTATGCACCATACATACATTCGCTGTTCTTTTATGAGATTTAAAGTATGATTATAAAGTTACTTACTGTCCCACATCATTTGTCAGAGATTGACTTAGTGCCAGTTTTTACCTAATTCCTGTATAAAATTAATAGACTATCACACGCTAGGGATTTAATAATTCAAATGAGGAAAAGCATTGCATTTGCTTTTTCATTTCATTTTTTCTGAATATGTAAGTAGTAATGCTCATATTAAAATATATACAAATGCAGTGAGAAAAATAGAAAGAACTCATCCATATTAAAGACAGAAAAAGTATATGTGAATTTAATGATAAAATCAAAATATATCAAATAAGGAACTGGAAAGAAGTGTTAGTATATGGAGATGTATGTCTCTTGCATTTTCACTTCACCTTATACTGTGAGCAGTTTTCCACAATTTATTCTCCAAAAACACATAGTGTAAAATTTCTGTATAGAGTCTGTCATAAATCTTCCTTATGCATTCATTTGCCATCTAATGATGTTTAGATGAACAATGGACCATATATATAATGATGGTCCCATAAGATTATATTGGAGCTGAAAACTTCCTGTTGCCTAATGATATAGCTGTAGTAAAGTTACAGAGAAATGCCGTTAGTCTTGTATCTGTGGTGATGCTGGTATAAAAGCCTCCTGTGCTCAGATAAAAGTAAAGCATATACTATTATGTGATGGGAGAAGGACATGACAGTCCACCTCCAAGGCAATCCCACAACAATCAGCCATTGAAAACCCTATGAGGGTTGATATGAGTTGGACATGACTTGAGGGCACCTAACAACAACAACATATTATTATTATGTGCAGTACATAATACTTGATAATGATGATAAATGTGTTACTGACATATATTTACTCTGCTGTATTTTTGATTGCTATTTTAGACTGTTTCTACTTATTAAAAAAAAAGTTACTGCGAAACAGTATGCTGTGCTATACCACCAGCAGCCTCATACATCCCTTGTTTACCACGTTTTGATTGCATCAAGAGACCACCTAAACTCAAAAAGAGAAATACGATATGCTCTAACTCATGTGGGAGTTGAATCTTACTTTAAGGAAGAGGAAAATCTCTATATAAGTAGATATAGAAAAATGCACAATTAAACTTAGCAAAGAAGGGAAAATATAAAGAGTAGAAAGGAGGGAAGGGACTAGCACAGGGAAGCAAAGATTGTGGAAGGTGGAATGGGGAGGAGAGACAATGTAAAGAGATAAAGGTGGAGAGGATAATCTCAATGTAAATGATGCAACCTCATAAGTACATGGGAAAATAGGGGAATATAACCCAAATATGCATACACGAGTTTTACTACATGTTAGTTAAAAGGTTCTATCAACTTTGTTAGTTGATGAAAGTATAACCAAAAATGACGTAATAGTTTCATAATGGAAAAAGCAAATGCTGTATTACTCTGCTAACATTTACCAATAAGGGGCAGGGGGAGGCCACCTAAAGTGGTTGACCCATAACACTGAGGTCTCTAAGGGCACTCTATGTTTGTACAGCCTGCAGCCGTAGCACTGCGGCACCAGATCTCAGAAGCTAAGCAGGGTCCAGCCTGGTTAGTACTTGGATGGGAGGCCTCCTGGGAACACCAGGTGCTATAGACTGGGAGAAGGACCTGACAACCCACTCCCAAAAAACAATCAGCCATTGAAAACCCCATGAATAGTAGAGAAGCACTGATAATAGTGTTTCGCCTGTTGTATGTAGGGTCATTATGAGTCAGACACCGACCAGAGGGCGCCTAACAACATGTTTGTATAATGATGAACATATCCTTATCTTTAAGCAATGCACTACTGTATATTTAAACATTCTGTTAGACATTTAGATCATTCCCAAATTGTTGCTGAAAATGGTTTGCTGAGAACATTCATGTATAGATATTTGACCAAGTCTTTTTCTGTAGAAGAAGCTTGTGATTTTAAAGTAATTTAAAAGAATTTTCTATATTGCTATCCAGTACACCATTTAATTAGAAATAACCTAATAAAATATTTCCTGCAGGCAAAAGTTAAATTTACTAAGTAGAAATCATTTTGGAAGTAGGTATCTGTAATTTGTGATTCATGTAGGTTTTCCTACCTCGCCTCTTAGTTTTTATTTACTTTTGTATTAAGTTATTACCTAACCATATGACCCTACAAGGTGTGCCAAAATGACACTCATTCCAGCCGTTTTAAAAATAAGATATTTTTAACTGGAAGGGACTTATGGGAAATGAGATTTGAGTCCTAAATACAGTCTTTAAGAGGTGTATGTTTGTGTGATGCCTATAACCGTACCACAGTGGCATCCAGTCCCATCAGAACTTGGAAGCTAAGCAGGGTCAGGCCTGGTTAGTACTTGGATGGGCGACCACCTGGGAACACCAGGTGCTGTAGGCTTGGGGGAAGGACCCGGAAACCCACTCCCAAAAAACAATCGCCATTGAAAACCCTATGAATAGCACAAAGGCACTGACAATAGTGTTTCATCTATTGTGCATAGGGTCACTCTGAGTCAGATACCAACTCGACGGCACCTGACAACAATAAGAATATGTTTGTATGAATTCAGTTTGATTAGAATATTACCTTTGAGTCTAGGCTCTGTAAATTAAATGTGTTGTATATTACAAAATGTTTCAAAATAAGTTTAAACATTTTAAAATAAAAGACTGGAAAACACATAACCTGTAAATAAACTTAATACAAACTACAACTGTTTTGATTATTTACTAGCTTCAAGTATATTGATAGTTTCTGTGATACTGCTGTGATACCATCGGCTTTTTTTGGCATTTAATATAGTCCCATCTAAAAGAAAGTTTAAGTTAGAGCAAGAAGAAGCCCAAACTTCTGAAGTATTTAGTTAACTAGGCATCTGTCTTCTACACTTAAATTTATATCTTCTGGCTTCTTTGTTTCCATTATTTCAAGAGTAATGTCTTATTCATAAGCTGAAGGGCAGTTTTGCTGTCTGTGAAGAAGAGCAGGTTTATGTTATAATTTAAACTTCATCAGTGTTTCCAATTTCTTCGTGTAGTAAAAGTTCTAAATTGTGTAATTGGGATGTTACTAAGTGCCATTGAGTCAAATCGGACTCATAGCAACTTTAAGTACAGTAGAACGAAACACTACCCAACTCTGCCATGCACATGATCTTTTTATGTTTGAGCCCATTGTTGCAGCCACTGTGTTTCTTCTTATTTTGACTCATGCCACATCAGCAAAAGGAGACCCCAGGACCTTTACTCCATTCTTGTCATTAAGGTCAATTCTATTTTGAGGAGGAAACTCTTCCCCAGTTGTTTCTTGAATGCCTTCCAGCCTGGGAGGCTCATTTTCTGGCATTATATTTGACAGTACTTCTCTGACAGTCATAGGGTTTTCAATGGCTAATTGTTTTGGAAATGGGCTGCCAGGTCCTTCTCCCTAGTCTGCCTTAGTCTGGAATCTCAACTGAAACATGTGCATGGGTGGCCCTGATGGTATCTGAAATACTGGTTGCATAGTTGTCAGTATCACAGCAACATGCAAGCCTCCACAACATGACAAGCTGACAGACACATAGAGGTAACTGGGATAGGGGGAGTGTAATTGTTAAGTGTAAGCTTAGGGGAGATTTATGTGATTGAAAAGTTTCTTCAGGGCAGGAAATGTTTTCTTTTTATTTAAATTGCCTAACTAGCAGTGCTAAGGACATGGAAACAGTTAACATTAGACTGAACTGATTAAGTGTAAAGAAGAAAGATGTCAGCTGGTTCCAGCAGAATCCCAGCCCAGATTTCAATTTTTGTATTTGACCAGCATAGTGCATAATCCACAGCACTAGGAAAAAACATCATATGTAGTACTTTAGTTAGGGCACACATACCATAGAGGATGATAACCTGGTCTGGACGCCTGTGATTTTTGATTAGTGTTCTTTTAACACACTTCTCTCTTTAAT
Source organism: Pedetes capensis (assembly GCA_007922755.1). NCBI lineage: Eukaryota > Metazoa > Chordata > Mammalia > Rodentia > Pedetidae > Pedetes > Pedetes capensis. The sequence continues at coordinate 11,132 of VMDO01002920.1, read as the reverse complement.
ATATACTATTGACTTAAGAGTAAGTACTCTGGGGAAGAAAGATTGCTAAATAGATGTCTGAAGGTGTCAGATACTTATATCTCCAGCTGGTTAGATCTGAGCTGTTGGAAATTCTGCCTTTTAGCTTTATCCTGAAGCAGTAATTTGCCTGCATGGAATATTTGATAGCTTAAACCAATGGAAATCCTTTCTTAGGCTTACTATCATAACTCAGAAGTTTGTTAGTAATGAAGAAAATTAGTCAAGTAAAAGAAATCTATCTGTAGTCAAAATGAGTGCTTTTGATGAGTAACATGACTTCAGAAAAAGAGAGATCAAAGAGTGAAAAGTACTATAATAAAAGCAATGAGTGGATAATGAGAGATGATGAACCAAATGGAGTAAATCAGAACCTTGGTAAGATTATGGTGTTTGAGCTGCCCGGTTACAAGCAGGCTATCATGTTTGGACCTTAGGATACTTACTGATTCTGTTTCAGTGTTTAATTATATTAAGGCAATGTTTTCCTCTTTGTGCAAACATGTATAGTTTTTCAGTTGCTCTTTGACATGAATATGTTTCTCCCCCTCCTCATCTTTTAACTTAACAGAAACTGTGCCATCCTACGTCAACAAAGGTGCAGACCTCTTAAAATGATGCTGGAATGCACTCCAAATTTGGCACAGGAGCAGAAGGCAACACTGTCTGAGAGGCAGCCATCATTCCAAGAGCTACATCAACAATACGAACCTGCACTAAAGGAGTCAAAACTTAGCTTTGAAGAATTTAAGAAAATTATTCATAATAGACAAGGTGAACCAGAAGTCAACAATCCTTCAGAACCAAAATACTTAGGCTTGGATACTCATTCTCGAAAAAAGAAACAGTCCAATATGTCATTGAGTTAGAAATGTTGCCAAGTTGGTTGTACCAGAAGATCTATTGATAAACTTTGCTAAGATAAAACTAATTGTGTATTCTTGATGACATTTTGCTGGTGCCTCTTTCTGGCTCTCCTGATTATTAGAATATGAGAAATCAATATTAACACTTGGATTTTTCACTTGGTGTGAAAGAAACACTCTTTGCATTGTTGTAGTTTCTTTTAATAATGCTTTTATGCACAAATATTTTTGTCCTTTATTAAGTCAGATTACTTTATTGCTTTTTTAATACTGTTTATTTGAAATTAACATAAAATCTTTGTCACTCTAACAATTTATAATGACTCACCTTAATACAGTGCCTAACATTACTTACAGAAAATGGAACAAAATGCTGTTATTGATATTAACTCTTGAAGCAGATATGCATAAAGTCACAAAATTGTACGCTCCTGATAGACTTTGAAAGATTTTTGTGTCATATGGAACTATTCCTTGCAAACGATCAGATTGTACTCTGTATCAATTTAATTTGGTCAAAGACATACAAACTCAAGTACTTTCAAACTGGGATTCTACTTCCAGGTCTAGCTTCTAAGAGAAAAAATGGTTTTTTAAAGGAGATATATATATATATATATATATATATATATTACATTTTCCTTATTCATTCATTGATGGAAACATGTTGATTCTGAATCTTGGCTATTGTGAATAAAAATTGCAGTGAACATGGGTATGCAAGAATCTTTTTGGTATACTGATTTTCTCCCATTATTTTCAACACTATCTTTCATCAAACATCTCCTTAGAGTGGGCCTGGGGCACACCTGCTGTCCCCTCAAGACTGTGCAGGCCCCTTATGCTATGTGCCTGGGTTTATACAGTTTTTTAAGTAATATATCCATTACACAACTCTCAAAGTGTACAGCAAACATTTAAAAGCAAACAGGCCTATATGTAAAAGTCTGTGTTCAAAATCTAGTCAGAGAGGTAGAGTAAGATCCTCCAGGAATCTCTCTCTACAGACACAAAATGTGAGCAGCTATTCATGCACCAAATTACCTTCACAAGAGCCAAGGAAATCAAATGAGAGACAAGAGTGTCTGCTTTTAGTATAAGAAAATCAAAAGACATATTAAATAGGGCAGGAAGGAAAAAGTTAAGTGCAGCACCTATCCTAGCTCCACGTAGCCCAATATGGAGAGAGATACCTCCTGGTCTGGAAGAAGTAAAGAAAATTGAGTCCAGTGCTTGGACTTGAAACCCACTACCAGACTTGCCACAGTAAAAGCCAGTGCTGACCACGCCAGTACATGGCCCCTACCTCCAGGCCAAAACCTGCAGACTGATTTACTGATACTGCATTAGGCCAAGTGGTTGTCTGTCTCCATCACACCTTCCCAACTTTGGGTCGCAAAATAAGGAGCAAGATTCCACTCACTGGGAAGCAAGACATGAAAGGTAGCACAAGGATTTGTCTTGGATCACAGTGCCAGGCACTGTGAGATCCAGCAACTGATTGAAACTGAAGGCTCCAAGGATAGGCCAGAGCTTTCAGACAGAGACTCTAGACTGGCTGTGGAATCTGGTGGAGATCTGTGCATGTGAGTTTTGGCCACATTATTTCCAGCCTTAGAGTGGGCCTGGGGCACACCTGCTGTCCCCTCAAGACTGTGCAGGCCCCTTATGCTATGAAACTCGGGTGCAACCCAGCGTAGGGCCAGCCTTGGTAGCCAAAGGACTGATTCCACTACCCATCCCCCAACCTCAGGTGGAAGAGCTTTCACCAGGCCAGTGCTCAAAAGTGGCACTCCACAACTGCCCTGATATCAGACAGAGAACTGTGCCCCAGTGAAACAGACTCATGTTTGGCCTGCATCACCACCATGAACTTCATCATGCTGACTCAGGTAAACTGCCAACCTCCATATTGGTGGGACCACTCCCAGGTGAGCACTCTCAGGCCCTCTCTCATCATTTTGCATCTCCCATTGCTTGTCCAGCTAGCTATTGACTGATTGGAAGACCAGCCTACCTACTTGCTCAAGATCTTTTTCACTGTTCATGCTCAGTCCCCACTGTGCAGTGGCTGGTGCCAAGTTTGTATTTCCCTTCACAACTTGTTTTTATTAAAAGAGTCTCACTGGGAATCTCAGCAAAGAGAGACAAAGCTGAGAGAACGGCAAACAAACACATCTAAGATGCACTTGATGCCCTTCTCATCTGGCAGCCAAAGCATGGGATGAGCAAAACAGAGAAGCCTGGAAGGAGGTGAAGCTGCTGGAAAACCCACAGGAAGCAGGGCACAGTCTACCACTGTTGTGATGTTTCATTAGGTTGAAGCAATGCTTCCCTTTCCAATATGAAATCTATTATTATTTTCCTGACTGTCCTTGATATGAATATATTTTCACCCCTATTGCATTAAACTTTAAACCTAACAGAAATTCCTGATTTTCCACACTCAAACATGAGGAAGGATAAAATATTTTTTCAGAATTAACTTCTATTTTGCCAGAGGAGCTGAAAACAACACTTTCTGATAGTCATTATTGAGAAATCTACAACATGCAATTGGCTTTAGATTTTTTTTTTTTTTTTTTTGACTAGGTCCATTTGGCTTTACTCTTAAGCAGAATGTGTCAGAAGATATATGGAATAATTAATTATGTAAATGACAATGGTAGTTTTTAGGTAGATAGTAAGACATTAACAGGCCAAGGAGGAAAGGGGGACTTTATTATTCTTACCAAAGATTAAGTGGCCTATAGACCAAATAAAGATTTAAATAAACAAACATGTTTTCTGCTTTCAGACCTGACCTGGAACATAATCTCCCAGGGTACCCAGAAGGCAATCTTTTGATAGCATCTGGGCTATGCTCTAATGGACCCCAGGCGCTAATCAATATAAATGGACTAGAAATCGCATGTAATTGTTCTAACAAGATAGAAACAAAGACCACTACAGGAAAAGTTTCTATCTTAAACAGAAATGGAACCCAGGGACATATAGAAAAATACTACATAGTAAAAGATAGAGAAGACTTGGATGGGAAACTTAGATGGGAAGGGGGGGAGGGGGGAAACATAGAGGAGGGTAAGGGGTAACCTATATGAATAATGTTTATCAAATTGCATATATGAAAATTGTCACAATGAAAAGCATGTCAAAATGAATCACATTATGATGTACATTAAAAATTTCTAATTAAAAAAAAAAGAGATTAATGTTTGCCTGAGTCCTTGGGTTATAAACAAAGGCATACTATTCTGAAGTATCTGCCAATGGCCCTATTCTTTTGAACCTCACCAAACAAATCCATTAATCCATTTGACAAAGATACCAAGAACAGTACGTTCCTCCCCAGAGGCACTAGCTAACTATATAAGAATAGTTTAGACTTTAACTGTATAGCTATTCTTGGCTATTGTCTGCTTTTATCCCTCAAGATTGTATGTCTCATATGAATTATTTCCATGAAGAACACAAGAACTGAGAGACTACTGTTGGGTGCCTGGATTTGATTTCCACCAACATCTTTGATGCTATAACTCAGATCTTCCTTTCAGCACAGTCGTGATAACTGGACTCCCTCCCCATCTCTCAGGTTGAGACCATGAGCTCTTCTGTTCCTCTGTGTTTTATACTTCTATCTGTATATTCACTCCTGCAGCAAGAGGCCAACTCTTTTTACTTACTTTTGGTACTATATTCCTTGTGTTGGGTATTCCTGTCCCACCTACACATCTGCTATGTGTTGGATCTGTGTTTACCTGACTCTACTTCCCCTGTCACCTGGGCTAATTTAAGGCTAAGCCCCTGTGGTCTTCTCATAAACCCCCAACTTGGGTGCTTACTCTGCCATTTCTAATACCAGCATGGGTCTTACGTGGACGACTGTAGGCTGCTGTTTGCTCTAACTACCTTATTGCCCCCTCCCTCAATCCTCCCATGACACTCTTTTTTTCATTCTCAATCTCAGACTCTAATGATACAAAGGCTTTTCTTACTTACATCAGAAGCCTTATAGCCAAATGGCCTCTTGGTTAGATGGCACATGCTGCTAATGGGAAGGAAAGAGGCTATCTCAATGCTAAAAACATCCCCATCAAATGTGGGCTTCAAATTCTGGCCGTATTGGAAGAAGTACATTTGCCAACTGAGATAGAAGTAATTCATTGAAAGGGCTACCAAATAGGAATCCATGAAGAGGCTTCAGGACATTAAAGAGCAGATATACCAGCCAGACATGCCATTGAATCTCCAAAAACTATGCTACCTTTTATCCCCTCTGTAGAACCTCATCTTCCCTTTTCAACCTATACTCTGGAAGAAACTAACTGGACCTTATCCAAAGGTTACAAACAGGAGCCAGATGGATAGCTTAAGTCTGGAAACCTTCTCGACCTTCTCCCATCTATACAGTGGAAAATTATTCAAGAATTACATTAGTCCTGCCACTTTAGCTGAGATCAATTATTTGCAAATAGATATATAGTGGCAAAGGACTTTATAACATTATTGACCAAAGAGCTACCTTTATAAGGTTATTGACCAAGTCTCACAAGCTTGTTCTCTTTGTGCCATTAATAACTCCAAGAACCTAAATCTCCTCTTATAGGGACCCCAACCGAATGGCATGGATAATACCCAAGAGAAGACTGGCAAATAGACTTTCCACAACATTATGATTTGAATCTAAAATTTTTCCCAAAGACTATGTGTTTAAACACTTGATCCCCAAGTGGTGGTGCTATCCTGGGAAGTCAGCAGCGCTCTACCCACAGTGCTAAACCCCAGCCTGCAGGCTTAGATAGCATGCAAAATATCAGAGTATTTAATAGGAATGCCAGCAGATTTAGCTATGTTCCAGTCTGTGTTGGCTCTCCTGTGGCCAGACTTTGCATGAACCCAATGATCAGCCTCTAGTGTTACCTGAGGGCAGATGATCAGTATTTTGGTAAGACCATCTGCTTCTTGATTTCTAGGAGGGCTCAATGGGCTATAGCTTGCTGTGGAAAACTACCAAGGGCTCTGACTCCTGTTGAACTCTACTATATATGCCTGTTATAGTTTGGATCTAAAAGTCCCCCAAAGGTCATGTGCTTGACACTGGGCCCACAGCTGATGGTGCTTTTGGGGAAGCTATGGAAACCTGGGAGTGGGATTCTAGGCTTAAAGAAGTGGCTCCCTGAGGGTAGGCTCCTGGAGGTTTCATCCACAGCCTCAGCTCTAGTTGCTCTCTGTCTTCTGATCTGCCATGCTGTGAGGGCTTACCACACAGGCCTTGCTTCTTGCTACTGCCCTTCCTGCCCTGCTGCGATTATGGACTGATCTTCTAACTGTGAGCCTCCAATAAATCTCTCCCCTCAATAAGTAATCTCTTCCTCTGTAAGTTTGTTTCAGCTGTTTGCTCTGTCACAGCCATGTGACAGACTAATACAGAAAATTGGTACTGGAAAGTGAGGTTATTGCTATGAAGAATCCTGACCTAGGCTGCTGGAACTTGTTTATGGGAAAAGTTTGGAAGAGTTTGGAGAGGTGGGTGAGAGAAGCCCAGAATACTGTAAACAGAGCTTGCAGGGTGGTTCTGATGGGAGTAAGGAAGACTAGAATGCCATGGCAGATAGAAATGCAGATAGGGTTCACAGGGTTTCAGAGCAAAATGAGGACTTTATTGGGCACTGGACTAGAGGTGATTCCTGTTATATTAAAGAGCTTATCTATAGTTTGCCCATCTCCTAAAGATTTGGGTGAGGCTGAATTCAAAAGTAATGGACTAATTAACTTAGCAAAGGAAGTATCATAAGGGGAGCAGGATACAGGAAGTGTGGTAGAGTTGCTGCTTGCTATTGTTTAGCTAGCTTTATGAAGACAAATGAATCAGAAGGCACAGAGAAAAGATTTTTAAAATGTACAGTTTAAAGAGGGGAAAAGTTGTGGCTTGTCTAGGGTTATTGTAGACAGGGATTCTTCAGGCAAAATAAGAGATAAGTGGACCAGACAGGACAGACTGTCAGTCTGTATGCTTGTTTGTTGACTAGACTCAGAGTTTGCACCCTCTTTGCAAAGAGAAATTTGTGTTGCTGAGATAAAACTTAAAATTCTTAATTTTGCTGTGCTTTTATTATTGATACTGAGCATATATCTAATACCCCTAACAAATAATCCTGATAGAAATATTGGACTTCATCAAAATTTAAAACTTTTGTGCATCAAAGGACATTTCCAAGAGAATAAAATAAAAACCATAAAACAGGAGAAAGAATTGAAAATCTTCTATCAGATAAAGGTTTAATAGCCAGAAATTATAAAATAAAAAAAACCAAATTTTTAGAAATAATTTTTGCATGATATGAAGGGACAACTGGAAATTCATTTTTAAATAACAGCATATGGACTATTTTCCAGCATATCAACCAATAAAAATATGTTCAAAACATTGGTTTTGAGAAGCCTCAAGAAAATATCTTGCATTAGTGAAAATATCCAAAATGACTATTTCAGACCATTATGTAAGCCTGGACAGGTAATACTGGAAACTTACATTATGTCCAGCATTTGATAAATGATGAGTAGGGCTTCTTTCAATTAAAAGGCACCTATATGACTTTTTTTAAAACTGGGAACAAAGAGAATTTATTAGTTTATCTCAAAAGTACCATGACTTCCATCAAGATCTGAGGCTTGAGTGGGAGGGATCTAGTCTGACCAGATTTTCAAACTAAACAGATTTTCAAGCCTACAAACTTGTGATAATAATTGCATTTAAAATTCATCTATACTTTGAGAATTATCTAACAAGCCTATTACCTCAAAACTCTGACATGCCTGAAAATGTAAAAAGTAATAAAAATTTGTGTCCACGAATTACAACACATGTTGTTGTTAGGTGCCACTGAGTTGGTTCTGACTCATAGTGACCCTCACAGGGTTTTCAATGGCAGTTTTGGGAATAAACTGCCATATCCTTCTCCCATTTTTGTGGTGCTAAGGATCAAACCTTGGTCCTCAGAAAGTGCAGAGCAACACTCTACCAACCAAGCTAAATGCCAGCCCACAACACACATAGTACATAGTAATCAAAGAGATATAAATCTCTGTGCACAAACATGTCATAAATCTATTCTTCCTGACTGTGAGATTCTATATTTTTCTTGTCTTTTTAGTGTGGGTTTGTGTATGTGTGTTTCCTGTAGTTTCTGGTAATTATAATGTCAAATTAAATTTTCAAATAACTGGTAACAATTCACTAATCACACAGAAGGCTCCAAAGGAAAAAGTATACAGATATAGAATCTGATTTCCCATCATTGTTCAATATCTCTAGCCATCAGAGAAGTGCAAATCAAAGCTTCACTGAGATTCCATCTTATCCCAGTTAGAATGGCTAACATCAACAAATCAAACAAGAAATTATGGCAAAGATGTGGAGCAAAAGGAAGCATTTTACCCTGCTGGTAGGACTGTAAATTAGTTCAGCCATTATGGATGTTAGTATGGCTGTTCCTCAGAAAACTAAAACTAGAACTACCATATGATCTAACTATACCACTTCTTTGAATATGCCCAAAGGAAGATAAGTCATCATACCGTAGGGACACCTGTATTTCCATGTTTATTACAGCACTCTTCACAATTACAAGGCTTGGGATCGGCCCAGATGTCCATCAACAGATGACTAGATTTTTAAAATGTGATATATATATATATATATATATATATATATATATATATATATATATATATATATATATATTGCCTGCAGCTGTAGCCCTGTGGCATCTGATCCCATCAGATCTCGGAAGCTAAGCAGGGTTGGGCCTGGCTAGTACCTGGATGGGAGACTGCCTGGGAACACCAGAAGCTGTTGGCTTGGGAGAAGGACCTGGCAACCCCCTCCCAAAGATCAATCTGCCATTGAAAACTCTATGAACAGCAGAGAAGCACTGACAATAGTGTTTCCCCTGTTGTACAGAGGGTCGCTATGAGTCGGATACCGACTTGACGGCACCTAACAACTATATCTATATCTATATCTATATCTATATCTATATATATATATATTTCATCAAAAAAAAGAATGAAATAATGTCATTTGCAGCCAAATTTTAAGTGAAATAACCCAGACTCAAAAAGAAATACCACATGTTCTCACTCATATGCAGGAGCTAGATCTACTTTAAAGAAAAAACTATTTATATATGTTGTTGTTTTTGTTAGGTGCTGCTGAATTGAGTCCAACTCATAGCAACCCTCATAGGGTTTTCAATGGCTGATTGTTTCAGGATTGCCTTGGGAATGGATTGCCACAACCTTCTCCCATTTTTTTTTGGTGCTGGGAATTGAACCTCAGAGAGTGCAGAGCAGCACTCTACCAAGTGAGCTAAACCCCAGCCATATATATATATATATATATATATATATATATATATATATATATATATTTATTTATTTATTTATTTATTTTTGTTGTTGTTGTTAGGTTCTGTCGAGTCTATATCTGACTCATAGTGACCCTCATAGGGTTTTCAATGGCTGACTGTTTCGAGATTGCCTTGGGAGTAGATTGCTAGGTCCTTCTCCCATTTTTATGGTGCTGGGAATTGAACTCGGGACCTCAGAAACTGTAGTGCAGCACTCTACCAACTGAGCTAAATCCCAGCCCATACATATATATATATATACATACATATACATACATACATACATATACATATATACATATACATATATATACATACACACATAATTTCACACACATGTATGTATGTATAAATGAATGTACATATCTAACATTGGAAAATATAATTTCCAATGTTGGAAATATAATGTTGTTCCAATGTTGGAAATATAATTTCCAACACATAATTTTACACACACATATGTATATATATATAAACAAATGTACATATCTAACATTTGAAAGTATAAGGTGACCAAACATGAGGAAACAAGGGACTGGGGGAATGCGAGGGGAAACAACAGAGCAGCATAAAGGGACAGAGAACACGTGCAAATACTAGATGTTCTCTAAGAAAATCCCATAATGAATCCCATTATACTGCATGCAAATAAATATCTACCATTATTGATTCATGCTAATCAAAAAATTGTAGTATACTGTTTAAAGAGATGAAAATGGTAATAACACAGTTTCAATAATTGCACATTGTATATATGAACTGAATTATCACCCTGTATACCATAAGTATGTCCAAAAGTGAATTAAATAAAGGTAAAGAAAATAATGTCAAGGAGAGTCAAAAGTGTCGTGGTATAAACATTTAGAAGTTGATGGGAACAGTCCACATAGGAAGCAGAGTAAGCAGAATTGTGGTAATGTTGTACCATTTCAAGTTGCCTAGTTCTAAGTCACCTAAAGGGTTTGTCCCCCAAATGTCTGTCAGTTTGCTTCACTGTGGGGGCTTGTGTGTTGCAACGAGGCTGAAAGCTATGCTACTGGTATCTCAGATACCAGCAGGGTTACCCATGATGGACTTGTTTCAGCTGAGCTTCCAGAGTAAGACAGACTAGGGAAGAGGCACTGGTGAACCTAAAACAACTAGCCATTGAAAACTCTATGGAGAGCAAAGAAACACTGTCAGATATAGTGCCAGAAAATGAGCTCTCCAGGTTGAAAGGCACTCAAAAGACTACTGGGGAAGAGTTGCCCCCTCAAAGTAGAGTCTACCATGATGATGGAAATGTAGTAAAGCCCCAGGGACCTTCATTTGCTAATGTGGCATGACGTACTGATAATCACTGGTGACTAGAATACAAAGGTTGGAAACAAAGAGGGCTCAGTAGTTGGAAAATATGGTTGTGGTGACAGAAACAAAGCTGTAGATTGCATGATAGAATTTTGCCAAACCAATGACCTTTTCATTGCAAATACATTTTTTCAACAACATAAATGGAGACTATACACATGGACTTCACCAGATGGAACATACAGGAATCAAATTGACTACATATATGGAAAGATACAATGGAAAAGTTCTATATCAAAGTCAAAACAAGACCAGGTGCTGACTGTGGATCAGACCATCAACTTCTCATATGCAAGTTCAAACTGAAGCTGAAGAAAATTAGAACAAGTATATGAGAGCCACGGCATGACCTTGAATATATCCCACCTGAGTTCAGAGACCACCTCAAAAATAGGTCTAATGCATTAGACACAAATGACAGGAGACCAGAAGAGTTGTGGCATGACATAAAAAATATCATTCAAGAAGGAAGCAAAAAGTTCTTAAAAAG